>PVIR01015128.1:0-38871 GCA_004026965.1 Petromus typicus | reverse complement strand
GGGGGGTCATCACGAGGAGACGAAATGGTGGAGAAGCCTTTATTGCCAGCGCTCTCAGCCCTTATATACAGCCCCACTTCCTTGTTTTCAACCGCCCCAAACCAGCCCCTTAGGGGGTAGTCTTTGTCTATTTGTTTTCCTTTAATCACTGTGGCCTGGAGGGGCCCGCTGTTTATGTGCTGCCTTGCACTTCCTGGTCGGAGCCAGCGTTGTTTAGCCTCAGGGGACCCCACAGGGGAGCATGCGTATTTGTGAAGAGGTGAAGCTGTATTCTGTCTGGAATGCTTTAAAGACCTGCACAGAATGATTCCAGAAATGTCATGGAGGTCTGGAAGGTGGGGAGCACAGTTGGCCTGTGGTGCTTTCTGTGCACTGGCCACCTCAAAATTCCTTCCTTTTTATTCCTGAGTTCTCTTTCTACCAACTCTGATGCCTCGTTTGGTTTCTGTTCGTGGTTTTTCAGTGCTCAGATTTAGTCTAGGTACGGCTGAGGAAGACGTAGAGAAAGGTGAAGGGCCAGTTTGAGTTACACAATAGAACTTTATCCTTTGGCTTAGACATTTTAAGAGTTCACAAAGCTCCGGGCCACATTTCAAGGCCAGCTGCACTGGGCTTTGGATTATCTGTACCCATTGGTCTCCATTTCAGATTAGAAATCTGGCTTTTTCTTTTATTTTTATGTAGATCAATGAAATAAGTCTTGTTTACTTGCTTTGTTTTCAGTTGGTTTCTTTAGTTAAGACATGTTTGTTGTAGGGGATGGAAGAATGTCAAGATAAAATGTACCAATGCACTCAATTTATTACAAAAAGTTTCCATCTCGGGCCGGGGAGTTAGCTCAGTGGTTCCAGCGCCTGTCTTGCAAGGGCAAGGACCCAGGTTCAATCCCCGGTAACCACATACCATACTGGGCATGGAGACTCATGCCCAGCAGCAACCAGTACCACATACCACAGTGCCGGGCGTGGTGGCTCCCACCTGTAACCCCAGCACTCGGGAGGCAGAGGCAGGAGGATTGCTGTGATGTGAGTTGGAGGCTGAGCTCAGGGCCTGCCTGAACTGCAAAGTGAGACCCTGTCTCAAAAAACCTAAAAAAAAAAAAAGTTTCCATCTCTAGTTTTTTTTGTAGCAAACCTAGAAGTGCTAGGAGGAGTGCAGGAACAGGTAGTTCTGTCCGCAATTCACTGACTCACGGGACTGCCCATCTGAAGTCAGACAATGAGCCAGAGGCCAGACTGTTTCTGTTTATTTTGTTTTACATTTTCAGATTTGTCATTATGCTTCCTCAACAGCTGTGAGTGTCAGTTGGTCACTAGACAGCATCTTTCTTCACAACAGTTCTTGATTCAAGACCCTGTTTCTGGAGAACTTTCTTAATTTTTAAAAAGCATCTTGTCATTTTAGTGAGGTGAATGTGTTAAGTATTGCATTATAAAATACTCATTTGTTTATTTATTTATAGTAGTGAGTGTTGAATCAAGGAGCCCTGAGCTACATCTCCAGTCAGTTAGCCTCCTGCCTCTCTTTTTTTTCTTTTTCTTTCTTTCCATTCCCTCTCTCTACCCCCCTTCAGCTTCTTTCTCTCTCCCTCTGTCTTCTCCTACCTCCTTCTCCCTCAACCACCCCCCTAGCCAGGATGCTGGGTACTATAGATAGTAATCCTTTTCTTTTTTGTGACACTGGGGGATCGAACTCAGGCCCTTGTACTTCCAAAGATAAGTGTGGTACCACTTGAGCTAAATCCCTGGCCCATGCTGGGTATTTTACCCAGGGAGCACTGAGCTTTTTACTTCTCATATTGTCTAGACTGGCCTTATGCTAGTAGTCCTTGTGTTTAGCCTCCTAAGAGGCTGGGATTATAGGCCATAAAGTTTATTTTTAGCATTTAATCTAATGTAGTATTATGAGGGAGATGTTTTGACTTTTTATTTAGCAAGTGATATACAGTATTTTCAAAGTTTTTTGCTTATTCACTTCTTGCAGAATACATCAAGAACCTTAAAACTTTTGTGCCGTTTCCTATAGCCCTGAAAAAACTAAGGAATCTGTTACAGCTTCCACTTCAACATGGAAACATGGAAAGCATTTTGGATGAAATGAATTGCTATGATTATTATATGCTGGTACAATTAAGGAGACACATACTGAGCAGTTTTAACCTGTGTATTATCATAAATATTAACATATATAGTCAAATATATTTACATATTATCTGCAAGAAACAAGATACCATTTTCTTTTAAAAGTAATTTCTGTATAATATTTCATTGTATTGAAATACTATAACATCTGCTCTATGATGGGCAGTGAGTTTCTAGCCTCTCAGTTTAAACAGTGATAAAATAATATGCACACATTACTTTGCATATGTAAAGTTTGCTTCAAGTTTACCATATAAAATAAAATACTATTTTGTCAGATTTTAGAATGTGCTTTGAGGAATAACACTACAGTGCAGGTTGCAATTTAAGATTATCCTGAGAAATCAAAAATAAATGAAAACTTTATCCACTTACCTAGTGATTAAAGTGTTATTTATTTTTGATGCTGGAGAGTGAAGTGAGGGTTTTGTTTGTGGTAGGCAAATGCTCTAACACTGAGCCGCAACTCAGTGCAGGAGTCTGGTATTGTGTGCTTATTAAAAAAATAAGAAGGGCTGGGGATTTAGCTCAGTGGCACCATGCCTGCCTTGCCAGTGCAAGGTCCTGAGTTTGATCCCCAGTACAAAACAAAACAACACAACAAAAAGAACTTTCTTTTTGAATACGATAAAAGATAAAACACTTGAAGCTACAATTTTCAGTTACTTTGTCTTCAGATAACAGTATAGAGGCAGATAATGTTTATTCACTGTACATATAGCTGGTGGGATGTTTTATTTGGTATATTTTTGAAGCATTGGAGACCTTTTGCTTAAATGTAAGATTAGATCAGAAAAGACTGTCTGCAGAGCTGGTAAAAATCCTGAGTTTCAGTGTTTATTGTTTTTGTTCTTGTCGCACACTTCTGCAGTTGCTTCTTATATTCAACTAGTAGTCTTTTTTTTTTTTTTTTTAGGTTTTTTGAGACAGGGTCTCACTTTGTGGTTCAGGCTGGCCCCAAGCTCAGCCTCAAACTCACATCACAGCAATCCTCCTGCCCCTCCCGAGTGCTGGGATGACAGGCGTGAGCCACAACGCCCGGCACTGTGGTATATGGTACTGGTTGCTGCTGGGTGTGAGTCTCCACATCCAGTATAGTATGTGGTTACCGGGGAATCGAACCCAGGTCCTTGTGCCTGCAAGACAGGCGCCGGAACCACTGAGCTAACTCCCCGGCCCCAACTAGTAGTCTTTTTTAGACATAGAATAAATGATGTAAAATCCAACATGAGTCAGTTAGGATTCTGAAAGTCTCTAATTATTAGAATAATAAACCAAATGACTAAGTTGTAGGCTGACTGATGTTACATTTACTAACAGTTGTACATGCTCTCTGCCATTGACAGAGGTTCTTAGGTCTGTTTTAAAAGAAAATACTTAAGCAAGTATTTTATGTATCGCATTAAAAATAAAAATAGGGTTAGGGGCCATCACCAGTGTTCTGAACTTGAGCTTGTGAACAGTAGTTAAGAAATGCTAATATTGGGAAAAGTTAAGAAAGAAAAAGTTATTGCATATTTCTATGAGTGTCTCTTATGCATGCCTTTGGAAAAATAAGTTTTGTACACTAGAAACCCCTTAGAAACAGCCTTTGTCATGTATGGTACTTGATAGTAAGTGGTTTTGTGTGATGGCTTAGGAAGGCCTGGTAAATCTTAGTGTTATTATATTTCGAAAGTCTTTAGAGCAACCCCATGCTGGGCAGCTGTTTAGGGCCACCAGAAGAGAGGAAGGAAGGTAACTTCCACATTAACTCTCCCCAGACCAAGAGAGTACCTGGTGTGTTGTAGATTTTTAGGGACCACTCAGAGGAGCTCAGAGTCAGGTAAGCTTTGTAAAGAATTAGTGAAGAAGTCATTTGGAAACAGATAGGACATCACGAACAGAGAAGCAGAAGTACTGCAAAGGATAGGATGAAGTAGTGGCCAAATCACAGGCTCCCTTACAACATTGTTCCTTTTAAAAGATGCCACTGCAGAACTAGTGCCTGATTGGTCATTTCTATTGTCTTTGAAATGCTGACCTGGACCTAACCCAGACAGGCAGACCTCCAGATTAGAGACACTTTAATCTTTTCTAAGAAGCTGAGCTTGCTTCAAGCAAGTTGACTTAGTTCCTGATTATCGAAAATAGTCTTAGTCCTGAAATAGTGAAGATAATGCTGTTTACATTGGTCCTGAAATAGTGAAGGCAAATGTCAATGTGGATTTCAGATCTATACTGTTAGTCGCCAGTAAGGTAGCTACTTGGATGTCCTCTAGGCATAGCTATAGGCCCAAAATGAAACTCATTTCCTTGCCCCAGACTTGATCTTTCCTTCTTTTAAATGTTGTCTTTAGAGGACTGTGCACTGAGTACTCCAAGGTGAATAAGACAAGATGTGCTTTTTTGTCTTTCAACTTTTTTTAAATTGAGAGGCCATTGAAGGGTTTTATGGCTTAATAGTATAATTCTTGTGTGTGGAATGGATGAGAGCAAATCAAGAATAGCAGTAGAGAGACTGATCGAGAGGCTGTTGGAATGGCCGGGGCTTGAGAGGGAGGTAGCAAGAATGAGGGCTGTGGCATTCAAGAGGAGTGATTGGATAAATGGAGCATATTTTGGAATTGGAATCATGGCATTTGGTGATTGGCTGAACGTAGGGTTTGCGGGCATGTGTCAAAGGTGATCCCTTGGTCTGTGGTTCAAACATCAGCATAAGTCTAGTGCGGAAGCCACTTAGCCTGGGAGGAGATTTGCAGGAGGGTCAGGGATGCAGTTTTGGAATTCCTAAGTTTAAAATACCTGTATCAATGCTTAATGTTCTATTACATTGCCTCCATCAGTAGAGTCATCCTACTTTACCCAACCCATAAGCCCAGAAGTCACCCTGGAGTCTTCTTTCTTACTTTCTTCATTCAGTAAGTTATAAATCCCGGTCAATTTTGTACATCCTTGGAGCTTCCTGGACTCTCTTCTCCTCCTTTTCATCATTTATGCTTATTTTAGCTAGTGGCCATTTCATAATTTGAATTAGTTTCATACTTTCTGACTTTTCATTATTGCTTCTCTTTAGGCCAAAGTTTTCTATATCATCTTTTGTAGAGTGCTGGGGTCCTGGGCTAATGGGACATGCCCTAGATGGGAGGGGTCCAGGCCCTCTACCATTGCTTTTACCCATTAGAACTTTGCTTTTTCCTTTTTTAGATATTGGGATACTATATAAAATTTCATACAAAGCATGATAAAGTAATTACATGCTGGAGAGCCCTTTTTTTTTTCTTTAAGTGAATCTTTATCTTACAAACATCTGCTAGGAAGTTATTCCTAAACTAAATAGGATCACTTTGTCCTTGTACTTTATACTCTTTAGTAGGCCACTATTACCTTCAGGTAAGGCTTAACATATGCAACATATCCACCATCTGGGCTCAGTTTCCCTGACCTCAACGCTGTAGTTAGGATAAATGTCCTGTACAGGTCCATTGTTAAGGGTTGATTGACAGGGTGATGCTGCAGTGAAATCTGTAGGAGGTTTGGTCTAGTGGAAGACTCTTAGGTCTTTGGGGTTGTACGTTGGAAGCGGATTGTGGGACTTCTGTCCTGTCTTCTTGCTCTTTTACTTCTGATCATGAAGTGAGCCACCATTTCTACCACATGCTTCTCACTATTGCCACCTGACACTCACAAGTGGCCCAGAACAGTAGGCCCGCCCAATCCTGGAATGCAACCTCCAAATTGTGAGCCACTGTAAATCCTTTCTTTTATAAATTAATGATCTCTAGTGTTTAATTATAGTAACAAGAAGTTAATATACTCAACTAACATTCTTGCTGGATGCTATTTTTCCTCAAATGTGTTTTAGTCCCCTGTGTATCTTTGCTGTCTCATACTTATTTTTGTTACCCTGTCTGAGGTCTGCCTTTGTTCTTCATTACTTTCCCTGCTTCTCTCTTCTCTATGAGTCCTTTAAACCTCTGCTCAGGCATCCTTATTCCTGTGGAACTGTGGTTCATTGCGAAGCTGGATTATGCTTTGAGTGTGCCCTCACAGGCCCCTGGGTAAAAACCTGGGCTCTGATGTGGAGTGTTAAAGGGGTGGACGCTTTCACAGTTGGGGCATGATTTTGTCATACGGTCAAGCTTTTGGAAGAGACTAATGGTGGTGTTTTTGAGTGAGTGAGTTCTCTCAAGACTGGGCTGGTCCAAATCTAAGTCACGCTATATGCTTGGCTGCTTCTTCATCTTGCAGTCTCTCTTTTCTGTTTTTGTGCCATGTTGTAACACAGCCAGAAAAATTCTTGCTGGTATTTCAGGGCCCTGCAGATGGAACTGGAGAGCTATGTAAACTCCTTTCTTTATAAAGTACCCTCAAGTATTTTGTTACAGCAACAGAAAACAAGTGGGTATAGTCAGCTTCAGACAGAGTTCTCTTCTTTGTACTGTTTCTCTGTCCCATACTTAAAATTTGCACATAGTGCACTAAACTGGGAGTCATCTGCACACATGTTTTTCTGAGCCTTCACAGGGTATAAACTCAATGGGTGCTGGACGCACTATACATTTGGTCTTTATATTCAAACTTCGGCCTTTGCCTCGGGTAGACCTCGAGTTTATTAAGGTAACTAGAATCAAAATTGGCAACATCTGCTGCTAGACTTTGGTAGTTCTAAGGTGTTTGTGGTGTGCCATATCGGGTTCTGTGGTGTTGCTTGTGCCAGTACAATTCAAGGCCAGTACTTGGAATATAGGCAGTTTGATATTAGAAGAATTGCTGCACTTCACATTTGCCTGGCCCTGACTGACTTCAGGTAGCTTGGGAAACTGCTTTCAGGAATGTATAAAGGTTTATTGGTTGTCACAATTAAAAAATACCTGCTGTATTGATAAACAATTTACATACCATAGAGTTTAGCTATTTAAATGGACAATTTATATATTTGTGCTTTTATTACCTTTATGTAATTCTACAACATTTTTTTGTTGCTTTGGAAGGAAAACTTGTACTTACTTATAGTCATTCTCCAACCCCTCCAATCTCTTGAGTAAATAGGATATCTGTAGTTTGTTTTCTTTCTCTACAGATGTGTCTATGGTGAACATTTTCTATCAGTAGAGTCATGTTGTATGCAGTCTGTTTTGACTGGGTTCTTTCAGTTAGTGTAATGTTTGTGAGATTTGTTCATGGGTTAGGATATTACCACTATTTTTTTTGAGACAGGGTCTTATTTTGTAGTTCAGGCTGGCCCTGAGCTCACTATGTAGCCCCGATGAGCCTCAGACTCACAACAATCCTCCTGCCTCTGCCTCCCGAGTACTGGGATTACAGGTATGAACCACCACACCTGACATTGTTGTTTGTGATACTGATTGCCAAAGGGCATGAGTCTCCATGCCTGGCATTGTTGTATGTGGTTGCTGGAGATCCAACTAGAGACCTTGTGCTTGTAAGGCAGGCGCTGGGACCACAGAGCTAAATCCCTAGTCCATATCACTACTTTTTTTGGTTACTAATTACATACATGGGTACACAGCTTTATCCATTCACCAGTTGGTAGGCATTTAAGTTGCTTCCATTTTCAGCTGTCCGGATACTATTATTCTAAACATATGAAGTTTTCTGTGCTGTGTCTTTTATTCTTGTGAGAGGTGGAATCACTGGCTGTTGGGATGATTCTCTGTAATACTGCTGAGAGGTTTTAGAAGTAGCAGAACTATTTACATTCTTCCCAGCATCATATGAGGGTCCTTATTTCTTCATATCCTTGTCATTGCTTGTAATTATCAGCCTTTTTATTGTAGTCATTCTTATGAGGTTAAAGTGGTATTTCACAGTGGTTTTGTATTTTCCTGGTAACTAATGACAGTGAGCATCTACCTGTTCACTGACCATTCATATGTTCTCTTTGCAGAAATGTTTTGTTTAAGGCCGTGTATTTTTAATAGGGTGGTTGTTTTTGCTGTTAAATTTTGAGACTTCTTTGTTTGTACTAGATATAAGTCTCTTACTCCTTGTATGATTTTTCTTGCATTCTGTTGGTTGTCTTTTCAATATATTGGTAATGTTATTTAAAGTAAATACATTTTTAATTTTGATGAGATTTATTCATTTTTTCTTGTATCAGTAGTGCTTTTGGCATTATACCTAAGAAGTCATTGCTTAGCTGTGATAAAACTTCTAGGGCTTGTCTTCTTTTCCTGATCATTTTTCCCCATCTCTAGATAACCATGGAGTCAGTGTAGCTTATTTCAAAGCCCTCGACTTATACAGTGTCAGGGTCAGAATGATGAAACCAGATTGCAGGTCAGATGGACCATAGTTATGTGCATGTGCTGCTGTGAGGTGGGGCTCAGGCTGGTGCCTGGAAACATTGGAGATGTATCTGCTGGAATCTGTTAGTAAAGTTCTGGTGAATAGATAATTAAAAATGTTGGTAAAATGACACATAAACAGACTTTATCTCTTGCTAAATACTTAAGGAACACCCTCTAAATTAACCTGTGTTGAAATCTTGGAGAACAGTTTAAACTTGGATATAATAAGTTTGCAGAAGAGGATTATTTGGGTAAGACTTACCAGGGTAGGTTGATAACTGGGAGATCCATAATATCCAGATATGTCTGCCATGTAAAATATCAAAATACTGGCCGCAATAGCTTTTCTTGTTTATTCCACATGTTAGAACATTGGATGTTTGGGATCTTTTTTGGGACATTTCCCTGCTCTTCCTCTTAGTGCCAGTTTAAGGAATTGCTAATTGTCCATTCTTGCTAGAGTACTGATTTCCATTTGAATATAACAGTTTGCTAAAACTTTCCTGTGGTTGATTCGAACAAACACAGAAGCCTTCTGTTTGTGGACTGAATGTTCAGCCAGCCGTGACGTGGCCACTATTATCAATGCAGCTTATTCATCTCTCTGTGCTGGTGCATTGTACAAGGCTTGCTGAGGACCATGGAGACTCTGAATAGAGCGCTTCTCCTTGCTTACCTCCATGCACTGTTGGTATTAAGTATTCTGTTGCCTGTCTTTTCCAGACCTTGTGGATAATTAGATCGTTTTGTTTTATGTGATTCCCAATAGTGTTTTGCAGATGCTAGGCCTGAATTGAGAGTTTGTTCATTTTCTAAATTAAAAAAGAGCAATTGATGTCCTTCAGAGATAATTTTGTCCCATACTTTTATACATTGATATTATCTTATGTCCAGTGTCATTTTACACTGATAGAGGCAATATTCTGCTTTTATAAAATTAAATAAAGTAACATTGAGGGCCTTAGGCTAAATCTTATTACTCTTTAGGTAAATTAAACTTCTCAATACTTAATTTCATATCATTGTCAAAAATATTAATTTACAGATTGAAAGCTGAATTTCACTTGTATAGATACAGCTGATAGAGATAGGTATGGTGGGGATAATATTTGTCTGAGTGCACAGCTAGAATATAGTAGAGGTTATCAAACAAAGCCCATTGTGTATGGTGGTAAAATTATATGCTGCAAAATGTAGCAGGCCCTGATTATGAGATCCATATGAAATATAATGAGCTCGTCATCACATGGACATTAGTCTGGCCATGCAGTAGTATCATTACAGTATTATTCCCTGTGTGGTGGTTGTAGGTGTTGGGATGCAGAGCACTCATTATAGAACAGTAATTGTACTTTGTTTTTTTGAGACAGGGTCTCGCTTTGTAGTTCACGCTGGCCCTGAGCTCAGCCTCCAACTCATATCACAGCAGTCCTCCTGCCTCTGCCTCCCGAGTGCTGGGATTACAGCTGTGATCTGTGAGCCACCACGCCCGGCATTGTGGTATGTGGTACTGGTTGCTGCTGGGTGTGAATCTCCACGCCCAGATTTGTATGTGGTTACCGGGGATTGAACCCAGGTCCTTGCGCTTGCAAGACAGGTGCCGGAACCACTGAGATAACTCCCCGGCCCAGTAATTATACTTTTCTGATTTCTCTGCACAGGCTTTTCCCCTTTTCAGACCAGTGAGAACTGGTATACACATGCCTTCTGTCCCCAGCCTGGTGCTGTCCGTTCTGAGTTTCAGGGACTCAGCTAGCCTGAGATTTCCATCCTGCAGTGATGCACCTCTCTCAACACTTTTCATTGGCAGGGCTTGTGTTTTATATGGGACACATCAGAAAATAACTCATTTCTTTCAAACAAGGACTCTTCGCTTTCTACTCCTCCCTACACGCACCACTGACCTTTAGACATTCTCAGAACCCACAGAGTTTCTCTGGATTGAAGATGAATCTGCATTTGACACCTACTGCAGTGAGTACCTCAGCTTCTTGAGCCCACGCCCACCTTGCAGGGACTCCCAGGAGGCAGAGAAGGGGCAGGAGAAAGTGTGCTGAATACACAGCATACTGTGGGCTCCAGGCCTTCACCCATTCCTCCCTTGTATGTGAACCTGTTTAAGATAGTTAAAGCCCAGATCGTTGTAGAATTTCACATTTTATCCCACATACTTCACAATCTCTTCATAGTACACTTACATTACTGAAACTGGACTAATTAAACTAATGACCGACGATAATGAGCATCTTGCATGTTTTTTGACAGTCCCTGTGTTGTATTCGCAGAAATATCTTATTTAAACCCCATACCCATTTTTCCTTGGGGGGCTTCTTTAAATTTTAAGATTTCTGCATACTTCACCTTCAGGCATAACTTCTATCACTGGGTAACATGCCAGTGCTTTCTCACCCGTCCTGTGCTTACCGATCTCTCCCTTCTGTGATCAGGCCACTTACTGGATGGAGGGAATGGTTACTGAGTTGCTGATTCTAACCCATACTGATACGCGGCAAAGATTCTCCCTGGCCTGTTTTATTTTCATAATACGGATCACCTTCATCTCAGATTGGTCCAGTGTCATTATCCCGGTGTGATTGCCCCTGTGTGCTCAGGGTGGTCTGTGTCCCTCTGCATGTCCCTCCCACTCCAAACCTCCCTCAGTGCTGCTGTAGTTACTTTGGTGAATACAGAAATACATCCTGTCTGTGCTCATTAGAATCGTCCGTAGTTCACTGATGTGTGTTGGTAAAGCCCAGGGTTGCATTATAAAGTCATGGCAGTCTCTCTGAGTCTCTTTTGTGTCAACCTAGTGCCCCTTTCTGGTGTCAGACTCTGTCACAGATTGTATTCTCTGAATGCCCAGTCACTAGTATGACCTCCCATCCATAGCTGATGCTTGTCCTCTGCTCAAGATGTGTCACCTTTGCCTGTTCCTCTGAAGCTCCGAGGCTGAGTCTTCTCGGAAGCTTGGTCCTCTCAGAGTCTGTCTGAGCTCCCCCTTCTCTTGCTCTGTGCATGAGGTGCCACTGTAGCCTGGCAAACAGCTCTTCTGTTCTGTCACTTTCCTGTTCTGCTCCTCAGACTTTCTGCATTGATCATTTTGTAAAATCTAACAAAAATGAAATACAGAATGAAATAGAAAAAGATGTTACTAAATGGAAGCCTCATTTGGAAATTATTAGGTTCAGCAGACCTAAAGTTTCTGCTAAATTGCTATAAAAGTTTCTAAATGTTTTCAGTCCTTTTCTATGCTTACTCAGAAGCCTAGAGCCTGCCCTATTTCCTGTGACTTTGAAACAAGAATTTTGGGCTGGAGGCAAGGGCTGTCAACTTAAGGTCCGGCCCAAGCGCTCCCACTAGGTGACTACACATCTCCAGGAGAGCCATATTCTTTTTCTAACTTGTGTCCTCACTTGAAATCTGGACTAAATTATTTCCACAGTTGCTTTTCTTTTACTGATACTGGGGATTTGACTCAGGGACACTATACCACTGAGATATATCCACAGCCTTTTAATTTCTTACCTTGAGAGAAAGTCTCACTAAGTTTCTCAAGCTGGCCTTGAACTTGTAGTCCTCCTGCCTCAGCCTCCTGAGTAGGTGGAATTATAAGACGTGACATAGGATTGCTTTCTAACTCTTCCCTTTGGTTCGGACATGGGCCCTATGTTTGCGTGCCCATAACTTAAATCATTTAAATCGGGATGATGATCTTTATATACTACTGTACACGTTCTTCGCCAGAGGTTAGGGTACTATATTGATGTTCACTTTGTTTCTTTCTCTCTTGAGGCACTGTAGCTTCCACAAAGAACACCTTATTTATCTTCATGGTAACAGTTTTTTGCCCAGAGTCTCTATCTGTGGCTTTTTCATGTTGATTGACTTACTGAAGTGGACTCTGTCCTTGGTGTGGGCATCCGTTTTGCTTAGTAGCCTGGCTCTCACATAAGAAACCTTGCATTGGTTGCATATTTAGCACCCATTTAATATATTACAGTGCTGATTAAGGTTGTAAAAGTCATAAAAGTCCTGTTAGAGTAATGCTGATCAGCCATATACAGTTGTAAAATAGAAGGGAGTTGTGGTTATTCATTTATTGTTCTTAGGAAAGTCTCATTGATTATTAGCTTGATGGAGGAGAAGAGTCGGTATTTTTCTGTCAGTGCCTTCTTGGCTTCTGGGAGAAGAGAAAAAGATGTGAATTCTCTATCCACACACTCTCTGCCCTGCAGGGCGGTCTGCCAAGTTTCTCCAGCCACATGACTGATGAATTACTGCTACATTTTTTTCTTTCTTTGTGTCTTTCAAGACTACTGTTGTTGGCTTCTCTGTCTCGTACCACTGAACTGTGGCTCTGTCAGTTCTCTGAGTGATGAACCCCTAACACTCTTTAGCAGTTGAAACTCTTCGTGGAGGATTGGATTATCTCCACTGAGGAAAGAGATGTGTTCTTATTTTGGCTTTGTACCAGCAGACAGGACTTGCACAAATGGCAGGTACTGGGCTTGTTTCTGTCCTTGTTCTTGAACTTGAAACCTTGACTGACAATCCTCCGTGCCCACACTTGGCCCCAGAGTTCCCCCAGCCAAGGTTGTGTGTGTGAGAGGCAGCCAGCCTTCTCTCACGTCCTGGGGTAGAGGTGCCCTCCTCTGGGATAAGCACAATGAGTAACTCTTTAACTTACATGGCCTCACTTCTCTACTTAGACTTTCCACTTTGCATTTCATTTGCAGACCTGAGCCTGGGGCCTCTTTGGCAGTAACGCTCATTTACCAAAATGTTAGGAAGATTAGTGACTGCTTGGTGTTGGGACATTTTTTTTCTGGCCCCATATTTGTGAGATGGTTTGTAAGTGTTTAGGGGATGGAAGTCCAGTGAAATGAAACTTACTAATGCTTAAACCTTGTTGACCCACTGACTTTAACTTTCCTTCACACCATGTTCTAGGTAATGGCCACGGTCTTGAATGACCCCATTACCCAGAGTGAACCGACTTTTCTGTGGAATGTGAAGAAAAGAGAAAACCAGGATTAGAACTGAAGTTGGAAGCACTTCTCTTCTAAATCTTTGTTCTTCTTTATCATTCTGTTGAATGTCTGCTCTCCTGCCTATAAGTGAGAAACACTTTTGAGTTCATGGAAACCTATACTTCACTATTGACCCACACAATTCTCAGCCGTGTAGCCTTGAGAGAGTCTTCTGTCCTTTGTGGGCTGTGGTTTTCTTCTTGCGAGCCACTACTTAACTTAATGGCTACATTAAATATTAAATAACACAGGAGAGTATGTACTTGGCGTGGTACACTGCTAACCTGGGAAGACCACAAAGGTGCCTTTCTGCTTTTCTGTTTGATTGAGCATCATAATGTTACATACTGTACATTTATCACTTGTGGCCGTGTTGGAAACTGAAAGAAAATGTTGCAGATAGCACCAAATAAAAGTTGAGGCGCTTAATGAATAAAATGTAGTTTAGCTCAGTTGCCCACCAGCCTCTGTAGGTGAGAAGGTAACTTCTGTGGCCGGTTTCCAGCCTGATGAGTGAGACCAGTAAGTGAGCAGACCTGGAGTGGATTAGGCTGTGCAGAGGCAGGGTTGGGCCCCTTCACAGACACATCGGGCTGCACTCCATCTTGTGAGCCAGGAGAAGAGGGGTGTGAGGGTGGCAGAAAGTCAGGGAGAGCTTCCTGGCTCATTAGCAGTGGCACTTTCATACAGAAGATTTTTAAAAGTATAAATTAGCAGCTCTGTGTGTCTAACTGCAAGTTGTCAAGGATTTCTTAATTGGGCAGCGCAAGGTGGCTAGCACTGGAAGGTGAAGCTGCTGGTGGCCAGCTTGTGGGAGGCTTTTCTCCTGCTGACACCTGGGTTGATGTCCTATCGAGGATGGGGACTTTCATTCCAGGGCTTTGTACTCTGTTGGGACATGATCAAATTTGCATTCTGTAAGAAGCACGCCAGTGCTGGTGCACAGTGTTGGAGGGAGACAGGCCGAGGAGGAGAAGGCATGTTAAGGAGCTGGTGCAGAGTGAGGAGGAGAGACGATGGAGACCGAGTGGCAGAAGGGATTCAGAGGAGGAGACCAACCACAAGCCATTTTAGAGGTTGGGATCTCTGAGAGCCTCACTGCAAAGGACGGAAGTGACAAGAATGAGTGGCGTAGGTTCGGCTTTGGGTGCTTTGAAATGGAATGGTGAATGAAGGAAGAGCTGACGTGGGGGGAAGACAGTTAACTAAGTTTTAGATAAACTGAATCTGTTCTACTTGTGGGCTGTGATCCAGAAGTGGAGTACAGGGAGGCAGCTTGGGTCTGGGGCTTAACAGAGGTCAGGGCCAGAGAGGCAACGTTTTAACTTACTCTCAGTGATGTTACAAACAAGTAAGACAGCTCCTCTGGCCTTACATTGTGAAAGACACACAAATTTATAAAACATCACAAGGGAGCTGTCAGCAGAGCTGACCCATTAGATACCCCCTTTTTCTCCCATTCCAGCTCACTCCTAAATGGAGACAGAATATCGTTATCTTCCTTTTCTCCCTCAGTTCTCATAGTGTCTTCTGGTTTGAGATATAGTTCTGAAAGTAAATGATTGAACTTTGAAGTGCATTACATTTTAATGTGAATCTTTCTATAGCCCTGAGTTGTATCTCAGTGTAGTTAAGCATACCTTCTGATGACTCTGGGAGTGTTTCAGAGTAATTTACTGTCACCCTCAGCACCACCACCATCATCACCATCACCATCACAGATCACTGTGTCACTAGTTGAGAGAAAATTGTTAAAAAAAACAAGGATGTGTTCTGCAGGCTGTTAAACAGGATTGGCGTAACTCTTCAGCTGCAGTGGCCTTTCTTGTCCCCCCTGGCTTGCCCTACCTTTTCTAGAGCTCTGTGGTTTTAGATTAGAAGCAGGGTGTCCCTGAGTGACCCCCTTCCATCAGTCACTGTGAATCTTACAGTTGTACAACACACATATCTGGATGGATTACACTGAGAAAGGGGGAGAGACGGAGATCTAGAAGCCTTGTCAAGTATGAGAAGACCTCACATATATTACAGTGCATGCCAAGGCAACATCAAATTGTAAAAACTCACTAGGCCCTGGACCTCCATAAATATGCCACTCATTGTCACAGAAGCTTCTCTGCTTCCCTTGATTACTGAGTTTTCAAGTATTTTTGAACACTCGTCAGGAAAAATGGTTTCCGTGTCGTTTTTCTCTTTTCAAGTTTTAATTATTCATACATTTCTGTTATTGATCTATGAAACTGAGCAAAGAAATACCAAAATAAAGTACAAGAAAAACCCAAACGGAAATTAAGGTGACTTAGTGTATAAACCAGGTCTGCTTCAATCGTTAATACAGGCTGAGATGTAAAAATCCCATCGCATTGATAGCGTTATGAGACTCTTGCTCACGTGTCCTCTGTGTGCACTTGGTGAGAAAGTGGCAGGATGGACAAGGCACGTGCTCCCCAAGTATTCTCTTAATGACCAGTGTCATTAGAGACGGTCATAAAATTCCCCTCATCTGTTGTTTCGTACAGAGGAGGGTGATAAGAAGTTTACTTCTTGGTGGGACCCATCTCCAGTTTTGAAAGATATGATTATGAAAGCCACTGTCTGATACTGAGGTGAAAGTGATACACTTGGCCGGGGCAGGGGACGGAGAGACTCCCTTGACCTGTGTTTTTCTTTGGGTTCATTGCCAGGGACATGGCAGTCAAAACTTGGGTGCACGTTCATAATCTAGGTAGAGGTTACATTAGAACTGAAACAAGAGGCTTATCATCTTCAGAGGAGAGTCACACATATCCGCTCTTTGGAATATTCTGTATCTTCACACTGGAGTGCAGTCTTGTTCTCTAGTTTTCTTGGTAGCAGGAGTTCCGCTCTTCTTTCTGCTGCTCACGTTGTGTGGCATGGCGACTCCCTTAGAGCCGCAGTTCATGGCCACAGTGGCAGAAGCGTCCTCTGTGGAAGTGGGAAGGTTGTGCGGAGAGCCCTGGGCCTCCGTGATGATGGTGGTTCTGGAGTCCTGCATCAAGGACCTTATGTAATGGTACAGACATGACAGCATGAGCGAGTCAGAAAAGGCAGCTTGACGGTTTGAGCCCGTGGCCATTACTGTGTGTGCACACATGTGTGCCCATGGCCATGGCCACGTGTGAAGAAAGCGTACTGATTTTTAAAGGGAAGATGACTGCATTTGTAGACCTCAGATTCATGTTGGTGAGTATTAGAATGGTGGCTAGAAGTCTGACACTGTCTTTTTGAAAAGCTGGAGTTTATAGTGTTTTAGACAGAGATTTATTTGTTGTGAGGCCCAGATAACCTCCGCAGTTCTACATTTGATTGGGCCTATGATGAGATTATAGTACAGGTTTGTAGAAATGGGTGATTTGTCACATAAATGCCTAACAAACAACTGCCAACGAATGTACCGCTTCCCTTTTTTTGGTTTGGCATGGTTACAAATCTGTAACATAAAGCTACATTAAATGAGTGCATGCTTTTTTGTTTTAGAAAAAGAAAATCACTATTAAGCAAGTAGAAAAATGTGATAACATTTAAAGATATATTTGGCTTTGTGAACTAGTGATTTAATTCTAACTTTCTGCAACAAAAAAGTTTCTTCATTAAGTCAATAGGAGAGAATTTATTTTCTGTGACACTTAATCTGTAGCCATCTGCTGCTGTATCTCATTATGTTCCTCATGTAATTAGAGCAATTAAGATGAGGCTGTGCCATATATTGGTCTTAGAAGGAGGATTGAGCTATTTCTAGGCTTGTTTTGAGAGATTGGAGATTAATGACCTAATCTTTTAGGTAAACTGTTAGAAACTGAGAAGCATTTAAGCTAGGGAAGGAGAAGGGCATTTTTGTTGTTGTTGTTACTCGTGATATTTTTTCCTTATCCTCATGGTAACCAGGCAGCCCGACAGGCACGTTTTTAATGAGATGAACTCAAAAGACGTAGAGAAGAAAGATTGCAAACTGCAAGACAAGAGCAAGGCTTTGTATAGTGCAGTGATGATGTGGAAGTTTGGCTCTACACTTTTCATACATAGCAGGCTGGAGACAAAGAAGAAGGCAGATTTCAAGAATAAGACAAAATCAGAGCCATATGGAATTCTCCTGGGGGAAGCCAGTCGTGTGACTGGTTTTCCTAGTGAAGAAGGGAGGTAGGTTCTGTACTCCAACCACAGACGTGCTCACTGCTGTGAGATTCCTGGGTAGATTGCAGAGCCACAGCGCGCTCACCTGTGGTTGGTATCTGTTCCACATCCCGGGGAAAGCTGCTTCTGCATCTGACAGTCCTTTCTTCCTCAGTGCCTTCATTGCGGTGATGATTTTCATCGTAGATACTGAGCCATTGTAATCCTCTTCCTGCTGACCTTTCCCAGGTCATTGTCTACTCCAAGGGAACTTACCTTTGACCACCAAATGAGGTTGTATGAAATTCTACTCTGTCATTGGATCCTTTCCATGTAGGTGCTTTTCTTAAGGGCATATGGCCCACAATGCCACATTTCTTATCCTGTGTTTAAGGTGACCTGGAAGAAGGCTGACTTACATTGTCTTCTGTAGATCTTTTGAATGAGCTCTGTTTCCAGTACCTTCCTTGTTTTGAAACTTTCTGTGTTCAGCTGTTTTTTGCACATGGCCTTGCTCTTGTTTAAACCCTCTTGTTCCTCTAAATCCTAAGACTTCAAGGCCTATGTTGGTATCTACTGTCCTAATTGTGTCCTACCACTTATTATATCTTACATTTTTATTAAGTAGTGCGTAGAGTATCACATAATTCTTCATAGTAGATGGTGCTGGAAAGTCCGTGGTAAGAACTGAAGCATAGACCAGTAGATGTAAAATGAACTTTAGAGGTCAGCATGGCCCACTTTGTAATTTCAAGTTGCTGTGGCACCAGCTCTTTACTCAGACAAGTCAGTATAGAGAAATGACTTGAGTCTTTATTTCATTCCTTTGTTTAATCTTCTGCCAAAGCCTGGTGTCACCAGATTCCAAGGCACGAAATTCCTCACTCACACACACTCGACAGAGAAGGGCATTTTCTTCAGTTTTGAGAGGACTTATCCTGATGCACTGGGTACATTCTGATTCTGGGTGCATGCCCAGTGTCTTATACATAGAATGGTTAATTCTAGGTCTGTCCATGCTCCACTCTATTCATACCAGGGCTCATTTATGTGTGCCAGGCCACTGCTGGGCTTGGCATATGCTGATGGGCAAGAGAGGCCTCGTTTTTCTCCCTCCATGTGACCAGCTGTGCTCCCCACTGCGTGGGACATGTGCCTGTGTGAGTGTGCAGCAGAGAGCACAGCACTCTGGGAATGAAAGGCTGAGCAGTGAGAACCAAAATAAAAGTGTACATTAAAAATAGAGGGAATTGGAATTTATCTTAAGAGTTGAAACAGCCAGGTAGGGTAGGCCTTGAGTGTCTTTCCCACGGTCCTTATCCAGGGTTCACTGAAGTTCAAGTGTCACCTGATGGTCATGGACTCCAACTTATCATGCCTTGGTGGTGTGATACATACCTTATTCCTGCTTTCCTTCTGGAGATAGTAATTTATGATTAATTATGACCGTCTTTTCTTTTTTATTAAGTTTATTGATATAATTTTGATATGCAAAATGATACATTCATCGTACGAATTTGTACCTGTGCAGTGATACATCTTGATTCTTATTGGTTTTAGTGCCCATTGTTTAGTTCTCCTAATTTTCTTTTCAGCCAGTGAGACTCTGGGCACCTAGCTGAGAGAGTATCATTTACCCTTGAATCGTATACCCCAGGCATTACACTAGAGCATCAATAAGCTCAGCAATTGGTAAGCTGATCAGCAGCTCTTCAGTGAACAGGTTTTGTTTGCTAATGTGAAAATATGAAGATCCTAGCTTTCATGGAATCTGTAGTGTAGCCAGGAGAGAAGACCATAAACATTAAGCACAATAAATAATAAGTTCGGTAGGAAGTTAGGAGTACACTGGTAAACAGAAAAAGTGGGAAGAGTTGAAGGTGCAAAAGTGAAATAAAGTGCAGCTCAGTATTTACTGTTTGGGTGAAGTTAAGCCCTGTATTTTAACAAATATATCATGGGGGGGGTTGTGCCTTTTCACAGTCCTCTGGGTCGCAGGGCTGTGAGGAAATCAAGCACCCTAAACTACTGGTGGTTTCACAGAAACAGTTGGCTGTTTTGTTCTGACTCTTGGCGCTGGGGTGGGGGACAGGAATAAATCCCAAAATCTCAAGTCTGTATTGAAGGCTGAGGAGAATCCCTAGACAAAACACTTGAGTTCTTCCTTTCTGTTCTTACGGTTTTGGTAATTTCTCTGGTTATAATATTGGTATTCAGGGTAAGTTAGTGCAGTCATAATTTGAATTTTAGGTGCTTTTGACTGAATAGCGTTAAGTCAGTGGTAGCTAACCTACAGCACTTGTGTTACTTGCTTTCCTTTTAAGACAAATGGTGGTAATAAATGAATGCCCCCTCAGGTTTAATTGCAGTGCCGACACTGCAGTAACTGCGTGGACTCGGGGCTGCAGTTTGGGCACTTGTCCATAAGAGGCTCACCATTAAAGTGCGGCCTGGTGTAACCCTGAATATCTGATACTGTGTTTTTCATGTGTGCAGAGAAGCCTACAATGTTTTTCTGTTATCGAGTTTTCGCTTCATAGACTTTGCTAATTGTGCTAAAGCTGACCCCATCATCATCCATGTGAAAATTAGCTGTGTCCATTGTATACTTCAGTCATTCTAGTGCTATTTCTGTTTTTCATACTATAATTGACTCTGAGTTATATTTCTTAGAAATAGGCAGAGGTGAAGGTAGTGTTAGGCACATTGCGAGTTCAGAACTCACCAGATTTGCCATACCACAACACTTTTGGTCTCTTTCTCAGCTAAATTTTTTTTTGAAGAGTAAATAACTCATGTATAATACCTATTCCTATGAAAGAAGAGGCCACTTAATGAAGAAATGGAATGCCATGGCAGATGGTAGTGTTTTAACAGCTTAAAAATTTTTAAATCAGGTTTTCCTGTAACAAAACTGTATAGGTATTTAAAGTGTATTCATATTTGAAAACCACAGTAATGACTTTTTACTGAGAAACAACTCAGTAGTCCTGACTTCGGAATATGACTTGAACCCTTTTGGGGCTGTTTAAAATTGCCATTTTAAACCAGGACAATCTATATGAATATATTTCAAAACCAGTTCAAAAATCTTTCCACTGCGACCTGACTTCTGTACTGATAATGCCCAGATTTTACTAAATTGATCTTGGGAACATGCTAAAGTTAGAACATCATGCATTGATTTTATTCCCTCTCTTATATTCAGTACTTTGTCAAACATTCCTGCCAGATTTTTCTTTTACTGTCTGTTAAGTTTTTCTAGTCTCTGTTCCCAAACACCCATTAGTTCATGTTATCTTTGTGACCTGCTTAGCTTGATGTGATAGCAGTTAGAGGTACCAGCCAGTCCTCTGTGGGAGGACCCTGCTATTTCCTATGAAACTTGAAAATGTAACTTTGAAAATCTAACTTCTTTTTTCTGGAAAAGATAATTGCAGCATATCCCATTCCACAGATGAGTCAGTCTTGACTTTGAATTCTAAAAGTCAAGTTCTAGACACCAAGGAACTTGACCCAAAGAGTTCAAGTCAGTTCTTCCTGTTTCTGAAAGCTCGAGCTGGAGGCGCTGGCATAGAGAACCGTGCGCTCAGTCTGGCCAGAGAATAGTAGTGATGACTGTGTAGTCAGAGATCAGAGGCAGCTTTGCAAGTTGTATGGCAGGGATAACTTTGGGGGCTACCAAAGATAGTTTTATGCCCATGAGGGCGTGCATGTTGCCAAGAGATAGCCAGACTTGCTGTGGGCTGTGGCAGGCATGAGGATGGTAAGGGAAGGACCCAATTGCTTGTAGGAGAACTACAGATACATGTAGGAGAAAGGCTAGTGACCTCACATGCCCTGCCCTTTGCTGATATCCAAGCTTAGCATTTTGTAATTCTCCAGAACTTAGATGTAACTCTTGAGCAAGGGGAAACCTTCCGGGATTACCTTAAACTGACTGAAATTTAATTCCCTTTTTCTTCCTTATCTGACATTATGCTTTGGTACAATAATTGCTATGCTAGTGTCTTTGTACTTCTGTTTGTAATTTTGCTGCTTTCAGAGGAGAAAGCTTTTCACAGTACATGGCCTGGATATAGGTTCTTTATAGTCTGGGTCCACCCCACTGTTTGGAATTCTTCTCTGGCTTGGGGCTCGCATTTAGGCAGGGCAGTCTTCTCTTCTCATTAGCCTCTTATGTACCAGGCAGTTTCTGCTATTGTGATGGTGGTTGTCAAACTGATCAAACTGAGAGTCCTGTGAGAAATTAGTGAAGCACACGCCTGGGTGTATCTGTCATATTCTCCTAGAAGTGGTTGGATGTAGGTGATGAGACTGAGAAACAGCTAGAGCTTGCATCTGGAACATTCTGCAAAGGCTCATGTTTTAGGACCAGGTCTGCATGGCATAGTGAGCGGTGGTGGAGCCTTGCCGTGGGTTTGGAGGGAGTTCTGACCCTGCAGGTGTGCTGGTGAAGGGGGCGGAGGAACCCTAGCCCCTTGCTCTTCCTCTTCCCACCTCACAGCCATGAGGTGAACAGTTCTGATCTGCCTGAGCTCCCAGCGTGATCTTTTGCCCCAGGCCCAGTAGTGGATGGGAACTTCCAGAACGATGAGTGATGATAAATCTTTGCTCTTTCCGAGTTGGTCACCACAGGTGTGTTTGATATAGTAAATGAACTGGAACAGCTTCAGAGCGTCACACTCAGTTGCTCTTTCCTTTCACACAGATGTGCTCTCTGTGTTCAGATAGGAGCTGTCCTGTTCCCTCCTTTTTAAAATGCTCTACAGCATGCCCATTTTCAGGGTTTGACTCAGATTGTGCTTCTTTTTAAAAATCTTTATTTTCCAATTTTCTTTGTTTAAGAGAGATATCTATGACACTGCCTAGCTCTTGGTTACATAGTGCTATTTGTTCTTGATTTTTTTGCTCCATAGCTGTTATTTTTCTCCAGCTGGAGTTTGAGCTTCTTAGACACGGGCCATACCCCATATTTTTCTTGTGTTCTCTTGAATGCTTGCAGATGGGGCTCATAGAGTAGATGGTAAAAGATATTCGTTAATTAATACTATGATTGCTGTTTGCAGTATATGTGTGAGATGAATTTTGTCTTTATCTGTGTTATTCTTTGTGTAATTTTCTGTCTGTACCACTGTTGCAGTTAAAAAAGCAGGCGGTGGGTGGATGCACTGTGCTTGTCTCTGACAAGTAAAACAAAGCTGATTTGCTCTATATTTAGAAAGCTTGATGGTGTTAATTTTTCAAGTGTCACTTAAAAGTGGGTAGCTGAATAAGTACTCTGAGTGTTTAATGCAGTGGTGTGCTTGGCAAAGAGGCCTTTGGAGTCTGGCCTCGCAGGTCTGACATCTTTAGTCAACACTGGCTCAGAGTTAGTGACGGGATGAAAGAGCCATTGCTGTGGGTTACATAATACTTTGTAATTGTGAAAAGTCCTACGGTACTGAGGGTACTTTGTTGACACTTAAAGATTCAAATGATTCCTTGAGGTAGAGACACTAGTTCTGTTTCGTGTATGTGATTAAAAGCACACCGGTTTCCTGCCCCGCTCTGTGTTTCTCTTTTATTCAGTGGTAGAGGCGTCGCACAGAAGGGTCTTTCTCTGTTAGGTCTTAGTGGCTGGATCTTCTTTCTCCATGTCGCTCTGGCTCTCATGATTCCCTGGGGGCCGGAAGTGGGCAGGAGATGGAGGAAGGAAGGAACTGAAACCGGAGCAGCTTCAGGCACACAGGAATCTTACTCTGTTCTCCTTTACCTCTCTCCTTCAGGCCAGCGGGGTTGTACTCAGACCCAGGGAATGAAACATCTGTTTTGCAGAAGTAGGCCATGTGCCCCTCATTAGGGATGACCTATAAAATCTGTACCTTTTTACTCATGTAAAAGTATATAGAGCGCCTCATATTTTTAAAAAAATCTCAAATGTGCCCTCACAAATGATTGGAGTTTTTTAATATTCTGCTTGACAGGCAATCTTACCTGCACACTTGTTGGTTAGATTCACAAAAACAGAAGAACACACACACACTGTACACACACACACACACACACACACACTTTGGGATGGTAATGACCCTGAAACTAGCCCGCATCACATTACTTGAGGTCATGGGAGTGTGCCCTTGCTGGGAGAATAAGGAAGAAATTACATGAACTTTGGGAAGAATCTCTGCCTCTTTCATTGGCACCGGTGCCAGTGTCTAATAGAAATAAAGTAGAAAAGCTTCTGCATAGAGGGAAAAAAAAAGGTATCATTTACTTGCTTTCTCACTTCATTTATTCAAAGTGCTGAGAAGAAAAAGCATGGGGTGCTGTGACTTGGGGCTAGGACAGGGGTGTTCGCGAGAGGGCTGCTGCTCTGAGAGGTGTTGTCCGAGCTGAAACCCCCAAGGCCAGCACAAATCAGCAGCTGTGACGTCGGACTAAGCCAGGTGCGGCAGACTCGGGGAGACAGCACAGGTGGAGGCAGCATCGTTTTGAAATGCTTTATTACTTAATTTTTAAAGGGTATTTTTGGATAGTTGGATGATGTGTGGAATGTGGTGAAATAGTTTGTTCTGGAGAATAAATACGAAACAACAGATTCTTAAGTTAGATTTAAATCTTAAGGAAATATATTTTAGAGAATATGCAGAAAGACTGGGGACTGTGGTCAGAGGCAGGCTTTCATACACTTTCCATTTTTCGCTTTCAAGTAATGAATGAAATATCTGGGTATTTATATGGAAGACTTCGTATATATTTATCTCTTAGTTTAATGTCTTTGGAATTCTTGAAACAGTTTATTTAGCATTGCTGTATATTTAGAAATCCTGAATAAATTTTTTCCATGTAGAAACTAACAGTATGGTTAATGTGAAAATCCTAAGTTAACTCTGCAAAGCATGCCTTTCCCCCTCTCTCTCCTTTCCCTTCGCTGGCTTGTCTGGCAGCTAGAATTACGGAGGCCAGGAGGAGCCGTCCTCTCTTCTCGGTGAGGTTCTATGACAGCGTCTGCTGTGCAGGCTGAGACCTGTGCATCCTCGTCACGAGCTGGGAAGGGACATTTGCCAGAAGGAGAAGGACTTTGGCTGGCTTGCTTAAACTTCACGGGTTTTCATTTTATCAAAAGATAACTTGGAAATGAGGAAAAGAGTAACAGATAGTTTTTCACTTAACTCTCGAACTTTAACCTAACTGTGATACTTATCGATGGGAGCTGGCTGCTTTTCTGTTTGGGCTGATGTGTGACCTTTGACAGGCCTTTGTAATGCCTCCTTTGTTCCATCCTGAACCTGGACATCCTGGTATCTGCAGCAGGAGATACATGATAGAGGTGAAAGTTGGCCTTTTGATTCTGCTCTCTAGCAAGCACACTGTCCAGCGCTTGATAATGGGAGAGAAGTCAGAAAGGTTAGATGCCTGTGGGCAGACTTACCACACCTTTCTGATTTCTGACTTGTGTTCAGGAGAAGCCAAGCAGCTCAGTGAAGCTTCTGAAGAAACTTGTAGGGAGGGGGAAGGGATGGATCAGGGCCTTCCCACATCTCTTGTCTGCCATAGCAACAGCCCAGTGACTGATTTCAGATGGAAAAAAATACAGTGGTGCCTCAGAGTCCTGAATACCTTTTTAAAATGATCAGTTTGATTCACAGCCTTTTGGGGGCAGAATTTTGTTTTTGTTGCAAACTCTGCATCAGGTGACACACAAGGCTGCGGCCGTCTTTCTTTTTTTGGTTTTTTTTTTTTTTTCTGTTTTTTTGAGACAGGGTCTCGCTTTGTAGTTCAGGCTGTCCATAAGCTCAGCCTCCAACTCACATCACAGCAATCCTCCTACCTCTGCCTCCCAAGTGCTGGGATTACAGGTGTGAGCCACCATGCCTGGCACTATGGGATGTGGTACTGATTGCTGCTGGGTGTGAGTTTCCACACCCAGTATGGTATATGGTTACCGGGGATCAAACCTGGGTCCTTGCGCTTGCAAGGCAGGTGCCGGAACCACTGAGCTAAATCCCCGGCCCAACCGTCTTTCTTGCATGAACACAACATGGCCGTCTTCTCCAGAATTGTTTCCCAAATTAAGTTCATGAACCGAGGTATCACTGTAGTCTTTCTAAACTGTCCACACCTGTGTGGTGGAAATGACAGTAGTGTATTTACCTCGTCAGGATGAGTTTTGAGGATCACAGTTCATGTAACAGCACTCTGTATAAGCATATATGGTGCTAAACCTTCAGTGGACCTAAATAACGTTGAGCACGTGCTGAGTATCCTGGCCTTGTCTCAAAGCCGTTCACAGTTCAGTCTCTGTGATGCTAGAGTCTTTCCTAGTTATCCCATTTCTTGCTTGAAAAGCATCATTAGAGCTCTTTGTGTGGTACATTTCTAATTCAGTGTCAGACTGGTGGTCAAGCATAGGGGCCTGTGGCAGACAGTGAACAGTGCTGCAGAAAGTAGGTGGTATCCAGATAGATACATATCGCATCTTTTCTCTGGTATGAGAAAATGAAGATGTAAATGAGTCCTAGCATTGTATGTTATATATTGTGAAATAGAAAATGCTCAATGTAAAATAAGGTGAAAGGGGACAATGTTGAACTTGTAACAAAAAAGTAAGGAAACAAATTTTATATATATGGGGGGGTGGTAGGGTGGGTGGGGCTATGGGAAAAATGAGAATTAAGTTGTGTCCTATACTGGTACAAATCCCCATTATGGAGTGCAATCATGATGTGTATATTTAATGTACCAATAAAGATAATTAAAAAAAAAAAGAAAGTAGGTGGTATCACCCCAGTGCTGCACTGCATGCCGTCAGGCAGAGGAAGAGGCGGCCAGAAATAGGGTGGATAGCGGGAGCGCCACAGAGAGTGGTGCCGGAACTGTGAGGACTCGGGGTGCCCACTGGGTGTGGTGAGGCAGAATTTAGCAAGTGCATGTGTACCTGGGATTGGGTTTTTGTCACTCACTCATTTTGCATTAAAAAGGAGACAGTACTTTTGTGCCCTGAGATGAGATTGGATTGCGTTTGTATCATGCTGGTTTCTCTGATTCACTGCTGGATTGTGCCCCCTCCCACCACTTTCTGCGGGCTTTTCCAAACCTTTCTTTAATCTTTTCTGAACTCGGAACTGAATCATCTCCAGACCTCTAGCCCTAATTTCTGAATATAAAGCAGGTTGGCCTTTGCGCATTTGTCTTTTGTCTCTCTGAAATGACATTTGTTACGCTTTGCATTAAACATGTTTAAGTAAGTGCATCCCCAATTGCAAGTACTTTTTGTGACAGCCTTCTAAAAAGATACAAAAAAGTGTAAGGATGAAGAAAACTAAAATTATACTTGATGCTTTGCACCTTTGTTAATTTTTTGACGTATCTGTTGCTTAGGAAACACTGGGATTTTCAGTGCAACCCACATAGAAGAAAGTAGCATTATTATATTTAGAAGAAAACAACACTGTTTTTATTTCTGATCATTTAGAAGTACCCTCTGCCTCATTATAATCACTTTGATAGGAAAGTGGATTTTTAAAAAACAGTCTAGGATAAGATTATGACAATCATGAACACTGATTCTTTTTTGAGCCTAAAGAAAGCAATAAAGATTACAAGAAAAAAAAACTTTTATTTAGTAATTTTGAACACATATATAAATAAATTACTCTTTTTTCTATCTTATTTTTCTTGTTTTATTTTTTATATTCCTTTTTGGTTCTTAAATTTAGCTAAGAAATAGAGTCCCACCAAATCTGATTTCGGTACCTCAATGTGGCATATGTTAGGATTTTAGTATGGCCCCTTAGCAAATGCATTCATTCATCTAAATTGGAGCCTTCCAGTTTGGTGGCAGGGGATTGATGTATACTTCCCCAAATTATATGTTAACATCTTTTTATATGTGCATTTCTGGGTATATTATTAGTTCCTAAGTTTCACCAGGTTGTTCAAATGATTACATGACCAGAAAAATGATTCAGAATCTGTATTTGAAATTTAATTATGGCCCGGAACTTGAATTTTTATCAGCATTGGGTAGAGCATATAACCTCTCTGAAGAAAAATACGTAGTATATGAAGAAGTTGTAAAATAAATGAAATTTATGACAAATTGGTTTCTTATTAAAAATTCCAAGGGTCATTTATTGTCAGTCTCAGCCTCTTCTGTACTGTATTCTGAGGGTACATAGGAGGTAGGGGATTATTTTCATATTGGGGATCAAATTCAGGGACTATGTCTCTGATCTGCATCCCCACATCCCCACCCCTTTTTGTTTTCTGTAATGTCTCATTAAGTGGGCCAGGCTCGCCTTGAGGTTATGACCCTCCTGCCTGAACTACAGGATTCTGAGGGCAAAGTAGATACTGGTTTATAATTATAGTATTTCAAATTTGGTAGACTATTGAAGGACTTTCTGCAAGAATTTCATATGCCATGGTGATATGTAATGGTGTCAATAAGTCTTTATAACGTGGATAATGTATTTCTTCAAATGCAATTGTTCAACAGTGTTCTTCTCTGTAGTGAAAATAGATTTCTGTTTATTTAAAATGCATGTAGCATTGGTTTGTATTGACAGAGTGTATCCCATGAAATACCTCATATGGTGAGTCTAAAAATAGACCCTGTGTATAGTTAAAAACACAGCATATCTTCCATTTCTTTTTCCCTCCATATTGTACATTTTTTCTTGAAGATAACTATATAACTGCCAAATGTGTATAGACCTTAAACTAGTGCTTCATTCAAACTGTACTCTCAACCACTGATATCCTGGTGTTGTCCTCTGTGTCGATCCCCATCCCTCCGCTGTAGCTCAGCCCACTGTTCAAACCATCCTCTAACTTGCATTCATTAGGTGGATGTATGTTAATTGCCCATGAAGGGCTGTGATTACCATGCATGTATAGATATGATCCAGTTTTTAAATTTCTTTTCTCATCATTTGCTTTTTATTTCAAGGTATGGAAAGCAAATGTGTAAGCCTGGAGTGTAATGATGCCCTAAGACCAGGCTTCCCTGGGCAACCCTGCATATAGAATGGTACAGAAGGGCCACGAGGACATAACTGGAAGGTCTGCAGTGACACATACAGACCCTGGAGACAGTGCAGGCTGTGGGCAGTGGCGTTGCAAAGCTCTTAGGAAGGAAGGGTGTGGGGTAGGGACTAGTTGGATCCTTGAAGCCATTTCTGGCTTCAGTATTCTGAGACTTTTAACAGCATCACCTAGGCCTGGGGAGAGACCTCTGAAAACACAAGGTTCCCTGAATGCTGAGACTCACTGTGTGCCACACCCACAGAGCCTGGCAGAGGCAGCCATCAGTCAATCAAAGTCAATATCAATTAGAGAATATTAATTAAAATTATAGCCTCCCTTAGGGGAAAATATTGATCTCTGTCTCATTTTCTCTCTCAACATAAAAATGTAGACTTTGTATTTCTGTACATAGGTAAATAGAAATATAGGTTTTTCTCCCAACTAAAAGATAATAACTGAACATTTTTAAAATAATGGTAACTCAGTGCTTTTAGGTTCTGTGATCTCTGCATCTCACTACCCCAGACGTAGCTCCTTCATTTTTATTACGTGGCCCACTGTGTTGTCTCCACGAGGCTCCTAACTAGCTGGGAATGGGAGTCTCCCCAGGAGTGGAGCTCCTCAGCTCCCGCCAGAATGAAGGTGCCATGTGACCATGATGAACTGGTGTAAAGAAAAGGACGGCAGTTTCTTACTGAATCTTCTACACAATTGCATGTGTCTCAAGAATTTCGGACTTCTCTGTGGATATAAGCAGTCTAGCATCTTGTTAGCGGCACCGATGTGAAGTACAGGAAATCAGAGGTAGAATGGACCATGAGGAACTTACAGCCTCGTGGTCCAGAGAATTTAGCTTGTGTAAAAATTGCCCTGGCCTGGGGGGTGGGTTAGTGAAGACAGACGGTCATCTTGAGTTTTACCTCCTTAGTCTGAATGTCTGGAAGGGTCCTCGAATCAGCAGTCACTGTCCCAGATGGTCCTGCTGCTGGTGGCTCAAGGACTTTGTTTCACAGGTCATTGAAACTGGGGATTCCTGCCCTGGCTCCCCAGCAGGGGCAGTGTGGGTTTCTTATCCTAGTGTGTCCAGGTCACTTACTCCTTGGAAAGACTGCGTGGTTGTTGGGTCCAGCGTGGTTGCCTGGCAGGTTTCAGAGTAAGTTCACTTAAGCAGACAAATTGATTCCACAGCTTTTCATGCCTATGGTCATCCTTTCCTTTCTTTCTTCTCCATTCTTCAAGTACTTGTCTTATTCTGAACGTCATTTCTCCTTTTTCTTTCTCCAGTTCCCATTCCTCTGCCTACCCACCTGTGCGCACGTGTTCTGGACTTTTTTCTTGTCTTTTGCTTGAATGATCTCTTGTTTCGTTTCAGGACCACAGTGGCCCGCTTGCTTGTCTGTGACATCTAGATTTTGTTTTTACTTGTACTTACAGCTACCTTTCGGGTATTTTCATTTCCGAGTACCCCTTCATCTATACTGTTTTCTCTTTTGGTAAAATGGTCACATGAGCATCCTCTGAAGGTACTTGACAACAAGAATAGATTGATCTAATACTCCTTTCTATGACAAAATTATTTTCAGTATCAATCGTGAAATAAAACAAATAATAATTGCCAGAACAGATTTTTTTACTGAAATATAAACATGTCACTAATAACAAAATACACATTATTAAAATATGGAGAGGAAAACACAAGTTATTCCAGTTATGTTGATGTAATAACTGAGTAAAGGCCTGTCAGAAGGGAGTGGAGGTCAGCAGGTGAAGACACACGACCGACGATGTGAGTTTACCAGGGTCAGAGACGGAGTCACAGGTGGAAGGACGGAACTGAAGTATCGCAAGTTGCGTCTCCTTCATTGGTTACTGTCCGAGTGCAGGAGCACGTAGCGGGAGATGCTTGACCTGGAGAGCGGACGGGCTGCACCTCCAGGGAGGCACTGAGCCCTGAGACGCTGTACCCGGAGGTTCTGTCATTGGTCATTTCTCCACATGACTTCTGTGTGGCTGTTGGTGTTGACTAAAGGATAAGGAAGGAACATGTGCTAATGCAGTGTTTATAGTACCAGAATTACTGTTAGCCATGGTAAGTGTTTAGAACTTAAACTAACATTATTTTCAGGGAGGGATTTATTAATAATATTGTTTAGAATAACAGCTTCATGGTCACAATAAGAAACATACTGACTTTTGGTCAGTTGTACTAATTTTATTTTTAGGAGATGGAAATATTTCAATAAGTAAATGAACTTATCAGTACATTTTAAGAATGCATTGTGATACATTCCTCATTGGCAATTTTGTAAGTATACATAGTATATCTAGATTCTTATTTTTGCCCAGTGCCCTGCCTTTCCTTCAACCCTCCAAATCTACTATATACAGAAGCTTTCTTTATGTTTTTCTCATTTTACCCTCAGATTTTTTCTTTCCCTTTTTTGCTTTCTGCTGCCTGCATCCAGTTACCATTTCCCTTGGAAAAGTTCCTGTTTCACAATATTCGTGATTCATTTTGTATGTAACTTTCACTTTCATTTTCTCACACTAGAGAAATGATATGGTATTTATACATTTGTGTCTTATTTATTTTAGTTATGAGTATGGCCTTAATGTGCTTTTATTTAGCTATGAATGTCTGATTTATCATTCTTTATGGCTGAATAATACTCCATTTTATTAAAAAATACATTTTCTTTATCCAGTTGATTGTTGATGGACATTTGGACTATTTTTGAGATGTAGCTATTATAAACTGTGCTTCTATAACCAGGAGTGCACATATGTCACTGTGATATGATGCTTTTAATTCTTTTTTTTTTTTTTTAGGTTTTTTGAGACAGGGTCTTGCTTTGTAGTTCAGGCTGGCCCTGAGCTCAGCCTCCAACTCACATCACAGCAATCCTCCTGCCTCTGCCTCCCGAGTGCTGGGATGACAGGCAGGAGCCACCACGCCCGGCACTGTGGTATGTGGTACTGGTTGCTGCTGGGCGTGAGTCTCCGCACCAAGTATGGTATGTGGTTACCGGGGAATCGAACCCGGGCCCTTGTGCTTGCAAGACAGGTGCCGGAACCACTGAACTAACTCCTCGGCCTGAGTATGGCCATTTTGACAATATTGGTTCTTCCTTTCCAGGAACAAAGGTTGTCTTCCCATTTTCTGATATTCTTTTTGATCTCTTTTTTTCAGAATTCTGTAGTTTTCAAAGCAGAGCTCGTTTACTTTCTTGTCGGATGGATTTCTAGGTATTTCACTTTTTTGGATACTATTTTGAAAGGAATTGTTTTCCCAATTTCTCTCTGAATGAGTCTTATTTGTGTATCAGAAGGCCACTGATAATTGAGTGTTGACTGTGTTTCTGGCTACTGTGCCAAAACCAGCAGTGACAGCAGTCTTATGACTGATCTTTTTGGAGGGATTTTCTATGTAGAGTTTCATATCAATCAGGAAATAATGACAGTTTGACTTCTTCTTTTCCTATCTTTATGCCTTTTATTTCTTTCTCTTGTCTAATTGCTATGGCTAAAGTTTCCAGAACTGTATAGAACAAGAGTGGTAATAATAGATATCTTTGTGCTGTTCCTGATTTTAACATGAAAGATTTTGGTTTTTCACCATTTAGTATGATGTTGGTTGTTGGTTTATGATGGCTTGATTTAGAGTTTTTTGTTTTTTGAGTTATTTTTGAGACAGGGTCTTGCTTTGTAGTTCAGGCTGGCCCTGAGCTCACTATGTAGCCCAGGTGAGCCTGGAACTCACAGCAATCTTTCTGCCTCTGACTCCCAAGTGGTGGGATTACAGGTGTGAGCCACCATGCCTGGTGCTGTGCTATGTGGTACTGATTGCTGGTGGGCATGAGTCACCATGCCAGGCATTGTTGTATGTGGTTACTGGGAATCAAACCAGGGACCTTGTGCTAGCAAAGCAGGTGCTTGAACCACTGACCTAAATCTCTGGCCCAATTTAAAGTTTTTAATGGAACTTTTAGTAAAGAATTTTCTGGGTCAGATAATAGGAACATTTTTTTTTTTTTTTTTTTAAGGTTTTTTGAGACAGGGTCTCGCTTTGTGGTTCAGGCTGGCCCTGAGCTCAGCCTCAAACTCACATCACAATCCTCCTGCCTCTGCCTCCCGAGTGCTGGGACTACAGGCGTGAGCCACCACGCCCGGCACTGTGGTATGTGGTACTGGTTGCCGCTGGGGTGAGTCTCCACACCCAGTATTGTTATGTGGTTCCCGGGGACCGAACCCGGGTCCCTGCGCTCGCAAGACAGGCGCCGGAACCACCGAGCTATATCCCCGGCCCAATAGGAACATTTTTAATGTCCTAGATATTAGTTTTAATTTTGGTCATACTTTAGGGTTCTTTACCTAGAGTGGGATTAACATGTTTATTTTGTAATATGTTATTTCTTAAGAACACCAGCAGTAATAACCACACATACACCCTCGCATAGTTGTCTATGCTTGCATGCACACACACAGATTTATTCTGTTTAATTAAAACTCAAATCATATTCTCCCACACATTCATAAGATATATTTATTGTCTATTTATTCTTTTTGAAAGAAACCTCTCATTGTTCATAGTAGTTGCTGTCCTATGACTTTGAAAATGACACCAGCCCAGAAATGGCTTTAGTAGTCATACTGTAGTGTGGGGTCACATTATCCCCAGATGTCACTCACCTACTATTGCATCCTGGATAACTCTTTATAACCCTTGAGTAATTTGTTTTTGAGGAGTTCATTTCTTACACCTGTACCTTGAGTATGGTTCTACTCCTTCTGTCTTAATTATTCTCCTGTCTTTTTAGTCTCACCCAAGACTCACACCATCCACAGTCCTTCCGTTGTGAGCCATGTCATGTCAGTCTCTTCCATTTCTGATATCTAGCAGCATTTGGGACCTCAATCAAGCATCTTACTCTAGGGTTTATATCTTCTTAAAGCAAAGTCAAGCCCCACAGTGCAGATCAGGGAGTATCGTAGTTAACTTCCTGTTTAAAGAAAAGTCTTCTGTACATATGGGAGGGTAGGTGGTCTGTTCTGCACTCCTTTCCTGACCCAGCCAGCACTACCCAATTACGGTTCTTAATATCTAGTGGAGTATGGTGTATCCAGCTTTATGTATTAGTGAGGCAGCCCTTGCTCCCCTGTAAGTATTTTGTAGGTGTTACTGCAGTCTGTAGCATTCAATGCATGTAAAAGTTCTGCCAAGAAGTAAAAGGGAGAATTGTCGTCCTTTGGAATTCATGAAGTGAGATGATAGTTTCTATTAATATAGAGAATCTCATTTGCTGCTTTTGTGTTCTCCACAATGTTCAACTCGATGCTAAGGACATAACTTGCCCTTATAAATATCTGTTCTCTGTTCATCTATACTTGTTTTTCATTTTATCATTATAATAATGTCTTTGGTGATAATTAAATGTTGAAGAACATCTATTATACAATATACTTATTAATCCTTCATGTCACAAGCTGACCTTGTCATCCTCACAGCTTTTTGCTCACTGTAATTAAATCTAGCCATTCTTTATTTTTGAATTGATTCCAGTGACAGAACAATCATAAGCATCAAAAGTTTGTATTTCTTGCAGTTACTCTAGTGAATATGCATATATCTCTTTGTAATTATTATTTATTTATTTATTTATTTTTTTTTTTAGGTTTTTTTGAGACAGGGTCTCGCTTTTTGTGGTTCAGGCTGGCCCTGAGCTCAGCCTTAAACTCACATTACAATCCTCCTGCCTCTGTCTCCCGAGTGCTGGGATTACAGGCGTGAGCCACCACGCCCGGCACTGTGGTATGTGGTACTGGTTGCTGCTGGGTGTGGGTCTCCACACCCAGTATTGTTATGTGGTTTCCGGGGAATCGAACCCCGGTCCTTGCGCTTGCAAGACAGGCGCTGGAACCACTGAGCTAACTCCCCGGCCCTGTAATTGTTTCTTTTTCTTGCTGCTTATAGCATTGTCCTTGTTTTATCCAGTGAAAGTTGGAGACCAATAAAATGTGTAACTATAAGATTCCATATTCTACAGATCAGTAATTTATTACAAGCTTTAGTAAAAAAAATGTATCAGTAGTGTCCCTCACTGTCCTCTCTGAATGTCAGTATTTGTCACAGTGGTGTTAATAACAGTGGTGTCTTGATATATTTTCTTATTATTATTTTACCTATAATTATTTTACCTGTTTATTGTTTTACCTATTATTTTATTTATTAACTTCTATTCATTTATTTTTTATGATTTTTTTTTAAGGTTTTTTGAGACAGGGTCTCGCTTTGTGGTTCAGGATGGCCCTGAGCTCAGCCTCAAACTCACATCACAGCAATCCTCCTGCCTCTGCCTCCCGAGTGCTGGGATTATAGGTGTGAGCCACCACGCCTGGCACTGTGGTTTGTGGTACTGGTTGCTGCTGGGTGTGAGTCTCCACGCCCAGTATAGGTATGTGGTTACCGGGTTTCGAACCTGGATCCTTGCGCTTGCAAGACAGGCGCCAGAACCACTGAGCTATATCCCCGACCCTCATTTATCTTTTATGAAAGAACAGTAGTGATGTTGATCATTGGTAAGATGAATAGAAACTTTAATTTTCCTTTAGTAAGTCTTTGAATTTTCCTCACCTTCTGTGAAATATCATAGAAAAATTCAAGGCAATATTTGCAATTCTGAGAAATACTAGAAAAGGAGTCATTTGTAACTGATTGTAGAATAAGTAGCATTGACTTTAGGATTCCCTTTATTCGTCCTTTATGTCTTCCTAGTGGAATGGGACTATGCGATGGCCCCATAGGAAAGGTAGAAATTTAGAAAGTGTTCCCATTTTCTCTAGGAAAGGAATGCTAGCTTTACCCTTCTTCAAGTTAGTGACAACAGCATGTAGGAGTTCCAGTAATTTAGCTTACAGACCAGCCAGTTTCCACTGAGGCCTCTGCTGGCAATACACTACTGTTTTGAGGCAGAAATACTTTCTTCCATTCAAATAGTGGCAAAGTTTGGGGTAGTAATTGCACTGAAAACATTGTAAAGTATGTTCCTTATGAAATAAGTGACGACTGGGGGAATAAACTAGTCTGAAAAGAGTAGAAAGCATTATGGTTAAAAGGATGTGTGGAGTCTAGAGCCAGACTACTCTTATTAAAAAGTTAGGCCTGGGGCCGGGGAGTTAGCTCAGTGGTTCCGGCGCCTGTCTTGCAAGCGCAAGGACCCGGGTTCGATTCCCCGGTAACCACATAACAATACTGGGTGTGGAGACTCACGCCCAGCAGCAACCAGTACCACATACCACAGTGCTGGGCGTGGTGGCTCCTGCCTGTCATCCCAGCACTCGGGAGGCAGAGGCAGGAGGATTGCTGTGATGTGAGTTTGAGGCTGAGCTCAGGGCCAGCCTGAACCACAAAGCGAAACCCTGTCTCAAAAAACCTTAAAAAAAACCTTAAAAAAACAAAAAGTTAGGCCTGATAAAGGGTTACTATGAGAGACAATGTGCCACACATTTGCTGACTTAGATGAAGTGGAAAATTATGGGAAAATATCATGACAATTATAAGTCAGCACATCTCAGTTTTAATAACCATCAGTCTTAATGATCTCAATTCCCAAAAGAAATAGAATAGCAGAATGGATTAAAAAGCAATATCCAACAATTTTCTATATTCAAGAAACACAATTCCAAAATAAATCCATAGGCTGAAAATAAAAGGATGAAAATAATTCTCCATGTGATCAGAATCCACAAAAAAACAGAAGTGTATAATGTGTTTACAGACAAAGATAATTAAGAGAGACAAAGAAGGTCACTGCATTTTTGTACAAGGAACAATCCAAGACAAAGAAAGGACATTCATAAATATATATACACAGAATGCTAGCATATTCAACAATATAAAACAAATATTAATGGACATGAAAAGCCAAATAAACACTAATACATAGTAATGGGGCACCTCAACACTCCACTGTCACAAATCGATCAGCTGGACGAGAAGTCAGCAATGAAATACTACAACTGAATTAAACTTTTGAACAAATGAACTTAATAGACGTCTACAGAGTATTCCATCCCACAAAGTCATAATACACATTCTTCTCAGCTGCACATGGGTCATTCTCCAAAGGAGACCACATGTTAGTTTATAGAACATATTTAAATGCGAAGGAATTTGTTATCCCCTATATATTGTCAGACAGTAGTGCCTTGAAATTAGAGATAAATAACAAAAGAAATTCCAAGAACTTCATAATTATACAGAAATTGAATAACATTATCCTGAATAACAGTGGGTAATGGAAGAAATTAAAGAAGAAGTTAGACAGTTTCTACAATTTAATGATAATGCCAGTACAGCATACTGGAATGTGTGGGATACAGTGAAAATAGTTATATGAGGGAACTTTATAGCAATCAGTATCCACACTAAGAAGATAAAGAAAGCTCGAATAAAGAACCTAATGTTGGACCTCAGACTTCTAAAAAAAGAAGAGCAAGATAAACCCAAAGCTTATACAAAGGAAGAAATCACAAGAATTATAGAAGAAATTGGAAAATAACAGAATGATACAAAATCAGTGAATTGAAGAGCTGATTCTTAGAATGAGGAAAGTCAACAAACTCTTAGCCAACCTTATAAAAAGAAAGAAAAGGCTCAAATCGATGCAATCAAGAATGGAGCATTATTTTGCCATAAAAATGATAAGATCGAGTCATTTATATTCAAATGGATATACTTTCAGGATATCTTCATTAATGAAATAAATAGGTCACAGATGTGTACTTACCATATCTTTTCTCTTGTATGAGAAAGTAAAGATGTAAATGAGTTGTAGAATGTATAGTAGATATTGTGAAATAGAAAATATTGAAAAGGAAATAGGGTGTAGGGGTAAATAATGCGAAAAATAATGTGATGGTCATAAAAAAGGAAACAAAGCTTATGTAAATGGGGGTGGGGGGTTGGTAGGGTAATGGGAAAAAAGTGAGATTCAAGTCATGTCATATACTGGTACAAATTGTCAATGTTGAGTGTGATCATGATGTGTATATAAAATGTACGTATTTCACAATTTAAAAAATGCTTATGCAAATGTGTATGGTGGCTGTAAGCCTTGAAGACAAGTGCTTCAGTAGATTAATGGATAATAATAACCTGAGGTACAACCAACAATGAAATATTCAGTGCTACAAAAAAATGAACTTTCAAGTCACTGAAGATATGGAGGAAACTTAACCAGAGAAAAAACTAAGTGAAAGTTGTCAGTATAAAAAGACAGTACAGTATATGACTTTCTGAAAAAGGAAAAACTACAGAGACAGTGAAAAGATCCTTTGTTGCCATGGGTTAGGGATGAAAAGGCGGAGCCCAGAAGATTGTTAGGGCAGTGGAAAGCACTCTTGGGTTCTTTGGTTTCGTATGTATTGAAAATCCTCATTATGCTGGAATCAAGCTGAGGGAGGTCATTTGGGAGACAGTCATGAAGTCTCCACTGGCACTAGTGAGTTAGTGGCTTATAAAATGGTTGGTGGCAAGTAGCTCGGGCATTTCATTTCTCTCTGTTGCTCCTGTCTTATCTTTACGTAAGCTGGAAGTATTACATTAGAAGTGGAGAACTTGGGTCCTCATCAACACTGAATTTGCCATAGGCTTGATTTTGGACTTTCCAGGTTTCAGATCTGTGAGGAAATAAATTTCTGTTCTTTATAAATGACCAATCCTGAGGCATTACATGATAGAAGTGTAAATGAACTGAGACAGATTCTATTATAGTAGATATATATCATTATAAATCTGTGCAGACCTATAAAATGTACAACAATAGATGTGAACCCTAATGTAAAGTATGGACTTAGAGTAATGACACTTTGTCAGCGTAGGCCCATCATAGCACCTATACTACTCTGGTGGGGATTTTGGCAGTGCGAGAGGCTACACTGTAATCTTCAGTTTGAAGAAAAATTTTCATAGAACAAGGAGGGTGGTTTTCCCCAAATCTTCAGAAACTATGTTGTTGGTACTTTTGCAGGCATGAACAAGGAAATGCAACTGAAGTATGTATGTGTTTGCATATATTTTTATCCATTAAGAAAGATATATATTTATGCTTAATCTTTTGTATTCTCTATAAAATAAGTTCATATTAATAATTTTTACTGTAACAATTTTTACATGTAATGTGTCTCATGGTGACAGTCATCATCTATCATAATATAGTAATAACACACTTATAGTCATTTAGTGGTGCTTTGGGGACCTTTTCC
>PVIR01015127.1:0-38875 GCA_004026965.1 Petromus typicus | reverse complement strand
TATTTTTTTTTTTTTTTTTTTTTTTTTTTTTTTTTTTAGGTTTTTTGAGACAGGGTCTCGTTTTTGTGGTTCAGGCTGGCCCTGAGCTCAGCCTCAAACTCACATCACAATCCTCCTGCCTCTGCCTCCCGAGTGCTGGGATTACAGGCGTGAGCCACCACACCCGGCACTGTGGTATGTGGTACTGGTTGCTGCTGGGTGTGGGTCTCCACACCCAGTATTGTTATGTGGTTACCGAGGAATCGAACCCGGGCCCTTGCGCTTGCAAGACAGGCGCTGGAACCACTGAGCTAACTCCCCGGCCCCTATAATGACTTATTTTTTGAGGGTAATTTCACTGGTAAATTCCAATTTTTCTGCCCTGATTTTCTCTCTCTATCACAATAAAGCATAATTTCTTTCCTATTGTGATCTGAATTGTATGTCCCCACATAGACTTATATGTGAATATTTTAAACCCCATTACCTCAGAATGTGACCTAATTGGAGATTAGGTCTTGCAGAGATAATCTAATTAAAATTATACCACAGAATGGGCCCTTAGCCAATCTCATTGGTGAGATGGCCATCCACAAGCCAAAGGCTAATGTGGGACAGACTCTTCCTTCACAGCCCTCCAAGAGATCCAGCACTGCTGAGATACCGGCCTTAGACCTCCTGAGCTCAGAACGGTGTGATTGTGCGCTGTTGATACTTAAACCACCTATGCAGTGGTAATTTGTTAACAAATTATTATATTCCTCTGTATATTTTAGAGGATAACCAGGAAAACACAAAATTAACTACACCAATTTTATGCTGTGGCATCTCACTATAAAATATATTTAAAATTGACCACAGAAAATATTATAGCACATATAAACCAGGCCAAAACAGATGTGTCTGAACATAGAGAAAATTTTTAATATTGTGTTATACATTTGTAAATGTATCAATTTAATATTATACTGTCTGAGTATATTTTTATGCCCCTATTCAGCTCAATAATACAGGAGAAAATCAGATATCATGTTAATTGATCTAATTTGAATATGTAACTATTAATGACAAAGTAGTTGATGGTCATTTTGGAAATTACATTTCTCAAATCACTTTTCATTCCTTCCTTTTAGAAAGATATTTCATGTAGGAATTTTTTCTTCTTCCCAAAGTTTTCAGAACTTGTACTCGTTCCTTTCATTGAAAAATAATAATCAAAAGGAACTTTGTCATGATCTGCAACAATATTTATTCAGTTGCCTGCAACTATGTCTAAGTTGCAGTTTTCTAGTTCATGTAGATTAACTATGTGAAGCTTGGCACAAGTCTACCCTTTCATTTATTTACTGTTCCCACTTATACAAAACTTAGCCTAGTATTTGCATCTTTTTTCTAGTAGACCCTCTAATTTTTCCTGGTAAAACATGCCACTAATATATAATTGTATCATTGTCTTTACATCCTTTTTTAAAAGCTCTCTTGATTCTAATACTACATTTATCTCATGCCTTTTATTAATTTTTTTACATCCTTTGATAAAAACACATCTATGAATAGTGGTTGATTCTGAAATGTCATGTTCTCTGTGTCTTCAGCCCAATTCATCAATCTTCCATCCCCACACCCAGGTCCCCTCTCAACAGTTTACCAATTAATATCTCATTACGAATTCTAGTGATTAATACTCTTTAACAGGAGCTATCAGTGGCAGGTGACACATCTAAATACTGCTTGCTGCTTAAAAGAATGCCTCTTGGGCTCCTGTTATTTATCTTTGTCTGGTTCTTTCCTACTCCTCTGATCTCTTTTCATAAAACTCAGTCTTTGATGTTCAGCTCTTTTCTAGCTATATAATGGCTTTTTGATTTTACACAATTATATTCTCTTTAATCACAATGTATATGCCTGTGCCTGGAAAATGGATGTATCCAGTGCAGACTGTTGACACATTCATCCAAATAGCTTCGTTTCATTTAATAAATTTCATGTTTATTATTCTGAGTATTGCAATGCTTAGGTAATACAAAACTGTACTTTAATGTTTGGCCCAGTATCACGCTGTACTACATCATAATATTATCTGTATCGGGATTAAAGCAAAATTATACAAGACTAACTAATAGTTGGTCTAAAATTCAGAACAAAATTTAGCAATTCCACTGAGCTTATGAGTAGATATTGTGCTATCCACGTATTGAGATTTCCAATTTTATTTTTTATTTTGCTTTTTTATGTTCTAGTAGATTTCAAAGAACAAGAAAAAACAAGTATTACTGAAATATTTCACCTTATCTGAGACTGTAATTTAATCTAAGGCCTCAGAACATTGTAAAGATCTGTCTTAAATATAACTAGATCTTCAATGAGTATCAAAGGAAAGAATCCCATTTTCTGAAACTGTTCTTCTTAGAGAGAGAACTTGGGAAATTAGTCTATATACAAGAAGACAGAAGAGTTACTTCTAAGGAATGGACTCAGGAAAGCAGATAAACTGTCCTATTACTAATGGTGTTGGTACAACAGATACACCTACACATATTAAGACTCTCTGAGGAGTATTTCATTGCTGCATACTTAAAACTTTATATATTTGACATAAATTAATATAGGCAATATATATATCATAAATATAAAATGTGTATTTTATACTGGCAGAAGTGTCCTTTTGTGGGACAAGTGTCCAACAGAAAGAAAAGGCAGTTGTATAATTTTTGTCATAAAAATAAAAGCTAGAGTAAGAAAAAAATCAAAAGTGATTCCAATGCTAAATGAACATGATATGATACATAGTTCTACATCGTGAAAATTTTAAGTCATAGCTGGGAATATATTTAGCCAACCTGTACTTTTGTTTACCTAGTGAGTAATAGTAGTCCCTGATAAAATAAACACCTTACTTGGAAATAATGGAAACTTCCATCATCTCCAATTTTAAACAAGAGGTCTACAGCAAACTATTTTAGTTTCCTAGCAATATATCCAAAATGTAATTGTGAATTAATGCATACAATTAATTTTATCTGCTCCATAAAAACATAATTATTTATGACACCTATTGAGTTTTGAGATTATTTGGTCTTCCAATGTTACATATTTTATACATGTCAGGTATGTCACCAGACCCAAAGCAAAATTATGAAAAAGAAAAAACCAGTTTCCTTTTTAAAAGATAATATTACCATCACACAGGAAAAAGGTGGTTTAGGCTAGTGACGAAATGTGTGTAATACTTATTCTGTAAGTTTCTATTGCCTTGTGATATGAATGCATTATAATTTGAACAAGTACATTCTGAGGTATCCGCATAATGATGAAACCAACTAACACATTTCTCAGAATGTGTCCCCATCCCTAAAGAGTGTATGACTATGCATTCAAATTGTAGTTTTTACTTATAGTAAACCCATTATATGTTGTGTAAATAGTTTGCTAATTAGCCTCAAACTGTGTGTTCAAATGAATAGCTGTGTTACTCATACATCAATGGCTATCTTTTGAAATAATTACTATGTGGGTTCGTAAAATATTCATTAAATGTCTGTCAAATCACTTAAAAATCATAATAGATATTTAATGGGTGCTTTAAAATTGAAACAGAAATTACATTTGATTATAAGTAACTGTAGGTATATAAATCTATCATTATATGTCTATTAAGACCATTTAACTTAAGTGTTGCATAATTAGAGAAGAGACAGGATTTTAATTGCACATTTGCAAACTGCTCACTTGCTTTGCTAAATATTCATTTTATCCACTGCAGAAAAGTGTGAGGTACGAAGATTGAGTCTTTTTTTTTCTCATTAAGCAATTTCCATACTGCATTCTGTAGGATTAAATAATGTAACAAATGCACATTATGGGCAATAATGACACCATATGTACAAGTAAGAAAAACATTTATTTGATTATGTTTTTTCAAAAGTGTGTATTATTTCACTTCTTTCATTCAATAAAAAGATGAGGAAGAGGAATAGAAGGAAAGAAAAAGAAAGGAAGGAAAGAAGAAAGTAAGATAGGAAGAAAGAAAGAAAGGAAGAGAAAAAGAAATAAAACAATAAAGTAAGAATTTTTGATTGGTCAGGAGACATTCTTTTCCACCTTTCAGATTTCTGATTGATATCACATTTGCACCAATGTAGCTGAGATAGAAAATAATTTGTTTCATTACATAATCCAATGATTACTGTCTTGTTCATAGAAAGTACATTCCAAGTTGCCAATTAGAAAACCTAACTTCCCATTAATTACTTTGCTAAGCAGTTGCTTGTTATTACAGAACCTAAGTGGGAATTAAGAAAGAGACTAAATTACACTTTCATGCCTTGAAGTGTCAACTCATCTTGAAGTCAAGATTGCTACAGAAAATTCAGAGAGAAGAAAGATTGTAATTTGATTGCTGCTTCAGTTCCATAACCAAATAAAGTGCCTCAGACAGCGGACTTTTAGAGGCACTAAAACTGCTTTTGTGAAGGTATCTTCTTTTAGTTCTTCAGTATATCTCCATTAAGATATCTGAGGTTGCCTCTTGCAAAGATGAACAAGAACATATTCTGCAGACGGGAAATTTATTTATATATCATTTCTTCATAGAATGTTTCTTCTTCCAAGGAACATTTGCATTTAAACAAGCTATTTAAGTTTCGGAATCCATCTGCCTACACTTACCCTATTCTTCCCAGAGAATAAACATCACCTGGGAAGCATGTCATAAACACGATTAAGGCTCCACTTTAACTCCACACATAGAGTCAAGGGCTTTGCATACAGAGTCAAGGGCTAGAGTGTAGTTCAGTGAGGGGAGCATTTGCCAAGCACATGAAAAACCCTGGGTTTTATGGTCAGTTCAGGGGGAAAAAAAGGCCACTGTTTGACTCATTTAACAGGGGACCTCGTGTCAGCACACTTAATCTCTGCAGATATTTCTAGTTGTTCTATGTTATGTTCTGAAAGATAAAATGGTATTCCAAACTCACTAATTACCTTGGGATTCATTCTTAGAAAAGTAGTATGAATAAAAAGAGCTTAAAGCAACAGTTAGGCACCTAAATTTTCATGATAACCTATTGAGTGTTTTTCAAGTCATGATAAATATTTAAACCTAAGATATAGTAGAGTTCCCATCAAATCTTTTAACTGTGTTGTCTTTTTGGATATATTCTGTCCAAAATTATGGAAGTGAAACTTTCAGCACCTCCTGACCACTTATCTTTAACCTGAAGTTAAGGTTGGTCTTTAGCGCTCTATGTACCTTTATGTGGAGGGAACTTTCTGAAATTCAGAAGTCACACCTTCCCAGCTATTATCTCTTCAGGAACTATTGGCTACACATGGCCATTTGTAATCACCTTTCACAATTGTGTACTTCCTGGTTGTTTTGTTTTGTTTCTACCGTAATTATATGATTTACTTTCACCACTTATTTCTATCCTACAGGCATCTCCATCCTTTAACATCTGGGGAAGTTGTCTTTCAACATATAGAAGGTAGCTTTCTATGTGTAGTATGATGATGTACATTGTCTATGAGAAAAAAAGGAAATGTGATCTTCATTTTACTTGTCCTGAATGTCCAAGAAGTCTTAACACTGTGACCAAGCATCCCTGTATCATCCTGATTCTCCCATGAGAATCAAATCATGTCATATTCTGGTACAAACTCTCAATGTTGAATTTGCTGATGATGTATATTCAAAATGTACCAATAAAGATTTAAATTTTTAAAAAAATTAATTTATTGGTACATTTTAGGAATACATTATGATCATATTCCTTTTTTTTTTTCTTTTTTGAGACAAGGTCTCACTTTGTAGTTCAGGGTGGCACTGAGCTCACAGCAATCCCCCTTCCTCTGCCTCCCAATTGTTTGGATTACAAGCATAAGCCACTACTCCTTCACTGTGGTATGTGGTATGTGGTATTGATTGGTAGTGCATATGAGTCTCCATGCCCAGTACTGTTGTATGTGGTTATTGGGATCGAACCCTGGTCCTTGCACTTGTAAGACAAGCACCTGAACCACTTAATTATGGCTACATTCTTTATTGGCAATTTGTACCTGTCCATAACATATCTCAATTCTTATTTTTTACCATTGTCCTGTTCTTCCTTCAACCCACCACCCTCCTATATACATAAGCTTTGGGGGAGAATTCTCTTCTTTTCTTTTAGTATCAGGGATAGAACTCAGGACTTTGCATTTGCCATGCAGGTGCATGTCACTAATGAGCTAAATCTCAAGCCCTATACATAAACTTTGACACTTCTAAGTGAAATAAATGAGACACAGATGTGTATATATCATCTTGCTTCTGCACAATTTTCAACAGAGATATTTCTTGTTCTCTTTCTAGGCCCTCTCTCTCTCTCTCTCTCTCTCTCACTCTCTCTCTACCTAATTCCCAAGTCCCTGAAAATTATATGCCTTTCTCTATCCTTAAAAATCCTGGACTGACACTGTGTCAGATCATTACCAGAAAATGGAGTAAAATTCCCTAAGGGATCTTTTTTTTTTTTTTAGGTTTTTGGAGACAGGGTCTCGCTTTGTGGTTCAGGCTGGCCCTGAGCTCAGCCTCAAACTCACATCACAATCCTCCTGCCTCTGCCTCCCGAGTGCTGGGATTACAGGCGTGAGCCACCACGTCCGGCACTGTGGATGTGGTACTGGTTGCTGCTGGGTGTGGGTCTCCACACCCAGTATTGTTATGTGGTTACCGGGGAATGGAACCCGGGTCCTTGCGCTTGCAAGACAGGCGCCGGAACCACTGAGCTAACTCCCCGGCCCCCCCAAGGGATCATTTTTGTGTTTGATTTTAATCCACCAAGTGACAGTTTTGCTAAATCTAATAAATTAATGACATGATGTGTTCATGGAAGAATCTAAAGAAAAAATGGATATATCATCCTGAGGAACATACCCTATCTTGCTAATGAAGAAATAAGGTCTCATAGAAGCCAAGCATCTGATTTGTATATGAAAGTAAAATTCTAATGGATGTTGGGTGGATGCACCCTGATTCCTTTCTGACTTGGATTTTATTACAATCATTTTGTGGATACAGCTTGATGGACAATTGTATTAAAGTCAGATAGGTGTTAGCATTTTTAAGCAATAGAAAGGGATGAAAGGAAATACTTTTGTAATGTGAAATAGAATTTCACAGCCTGGTAAGTTTAAAAATAATTTTCTAGGAATCACTAATATTCATTCATACATACCTGCAAAAATGTTAATTCTTATTGAAGCAATACTTTGATGTTTTTGGGTTTAAACAATAAGCCAAGGCAGAACTGAAAATAAGATCCCATGACTTAGAAACTTATTTCTACTAAATGCTTTTAAACTTCTTCCTTTTAGGACATAAGAACAGAATTCAGAAGTGTTGTAGGCTGTTAATTTGGCAGTAAGCTAACATCTCTATGTAACAAGTGCACAAGTCACAAAGTGGAGCACTCCCACCTCTCTAAGCTTTCTTCTTGCTCTCCTGAAGTTTATGCCTCCTCTTTTGTCTATGGTGATCAGGATTTCAACTTCAAACATCAAAAAGTTGTGTGTCTATTTGAACTTTACCAAAAGTGCAGCCTCGTGAACTTGTTTCCACGTAAAGATAACATTTCTTCAGCATGTGGTTAGAAATGGGATTTAGGTTTATGAATGAACATTATTGTACAGAATGCATGTGCTATATATTTGTTCATGCTCTGTGCAGAATTTGATATAACTCTGTGCAGCTTGATATAACTTACATCTAAGAAAATGCTTAAATTTAGTAAATAATTTTAGGTGGATTTTCCAAAGCAATTATTACAGCTGGCACTCTAAGTAAGCATGCAAGAATTCCATAGTAACCTCCATGTGATAGTTATTTTTTTTCTTTATTTTTATCACTGTATTGTTGTTATTTAATTTTACTTTGTTATCCAATTGGAGATATAGTGATGTTAATATGAATTTACAAAATTACTAATAAAATTAAGTATGTGCATACATTGATTGCCTGTTTAAAATAACTGTTAAACCTCTTCAAAACTGTCTATTTTCACTCTGCCTGTGGTTTCTTTTACTGGGCAGAAGCTTATTAATAGGACCAGATCCTTTCTGTTGATCACTTCTGGTAGTTCTTGTGCTGCAGAAGTTTAGTTCATGAAGTCTTACCCTAAGCCAGTGTCTCCAAAAGTACTACCTAACTTGTTTTCCAGTAGGTTTAGAATTTCTCTTTTAAAATTTAAATCTTTAATCCACTTTGACATTATCTTGGTACACGGTGAAAGAGATAGGTCTAGCTGTAGCCTTTGGAAGGTCAGAGCCAGGAATTTCCAACATCATTTTTTTTTAATTATCTTTATTGGTACATTAAATATACACATCATGCTTGCACTCCATAATGGGGATTTGTACCAGTATAAGACACAACTTAATTCTCATTTTTTACATCATTTGTTAAAGGAGCTATCTTTCCTCCATTGAGGATGTTCAGCTCCTTTTCAAAGATGAGGTGGCTTCATATATCTGGAGTTATTTCTAGATCTTCTAATCTACTCCATTGATCCTCAAGTCTGTTACTTTGCCAGTACCATGCATTTTTTATTACAGTTGCCCTGTAATATAGTTTCAAGTTGGGGATCATGATACACCCTACCATGTCCTTGTTACCTGGAATTGTTTTTGCTATTCTTGATATTTTGTCATTCCAATGAGTTTCTGGATTATTATCTCTAGCTCTCTGAAATATGCTGTTGGGATTTCAATGGGGATTGAATTTAATCTACACAGAAGTTGGGGGGGTAGAGCTATTTTGGTGATATTAGTTCTTCCTACCCAGGAACAAGAAATGTCATTCCATTTTCTAATATCTTCTTTTATCTCCTTTTTCAGAGAGCTATAGTTTTCAGAATAGACGTCTTTCACTTCCTTTGTTAGTTTGATTCCTAGATATTTCATTTTTGGGTGCTATTGTGAAAGGGCTTGACTCTCTAATTTCTCTCTTAGTGAGTCTTTGTATTTGTGTACACAAAGACTATTGATTTTTTAGTATTGATCTTGTATCCAGCTATGCTACTAAATTTGGCGATTAAGTCTAGCAGTCTTTTTGTTGAGTTTTTAGTATCCTCTATGTAGAGTATTATGTCAAAAGCAAATAATGATAGTTTAACTTTGTCTGATAAATGGGAAAACAAATTTACCAGTTGTTCCTCTGATAAAGGGCTACTATCTAGAATATCCAAAGAGCTTAAAAAAGTCAACCTGCACAAATTTAAAAATCCAGTTAAAAATTGGGCATCTGAAATGAACAGTTTTCAAAGGAAACAGTAAAAGCAAATAAGAAGCACATGAAGACATGCTCATACTCACTGAAGATGCAGATAAAAGCAACTCTGAGATTCCATCTGACTACACAAAGAATAACTGCTATTGTGAAATTAGTCCTCCATATATGCTGTCAAGGTTGCAGGGAGAAAGGGACCCTTCTTTACTGTTAGTGAGACCACCACTATGGAGATCAGTGTGTGTAGATTCCTCAAAAAAGTAGGATTAGAATCCCATTTGACCCTGCTATTCCCCTTCATGGGATATACATGAAAGAATTATAGGATTCACATCACAGTGATACATGTGCACCCATGTTTATAGTGCATGTTTATGTTTATGCATAAAAATGTGGTTCTATTATAAAATGAAGTATTAATCTGCCATAAAGAATGACAAGTTTGAATCATTAACACTCAAATGAACTAATTTGAGGGCATACTCATAAGTAAAGTAAATAAGTCACAGATGTGTAAGTACCATATCTTTTCTCTGGTAGGAGAAACTGAAAATGCAAATGAGCTCTAGAATATATTATAGATATTATAAAATAGAAAATATTCAAAGGGAAATGGGGTAGGGGTGTATAATGAGGGAAAAGAAAAATTGTGATGGTGAAAAAGAGAAGCATAGTTTATATATTTAGAAGATGAGATTGTAGAGTGGGTAAGGAAATGAGAAAATATGAGAAGTCATGTCATATATTGGTACAAATTGTCAATGTTGAGTGTGATCATATATATATACATATATATATATGTATATGTATATACATATATATGTATATGTATATACATATATATGTATATGTATATGCATATATATATGTATATGTATATACATATATATATGTTTCAAAAATGGTGCCCATTTTCCCTTAAGCTTTCCTATTCTAAAATTTATTTAAAATAATTTCAACATCACAAAGAACTGTATAGAATAGTTTTTCATATACGTATGTCTCAAACTTTCCTAACATAAACATTCTACTGAATAATAGTTCATTTATGAAAACTAAAAATTACTATCTATACAAAAATATTAATGAAATCTCAGATTTTAGTCAAATATCAATATGTTGTTATCTATTGAATACTATAGTCAAAGTTAAATGGATTACGCAGTTATCTGGAAACAGTTCTCTGCAATTATTTCAGCTATTTCTCTGTTTTCCAAGTTCTGGACCATGAAGAATGTTTTCATGACACACACTCTCCTGAAGAAGAACACAGAGTGATTCTCTCTTCCTCCTTCTCTCTCTGCTTCTTTTCTCTTGCCTTTTTCTCTCCTCTTCTTTCCCCCTCTCCTCAGCTCTCCACTTCTCTGTTCTGCTCTCTTACTCCCAGCTCTGCTAAGCTCTAGAATTTTCCTAACCATCTTTAAACCGCAAACTCAAGAAACTTATGTTCAAGTACTCCCTTCATATTCACAATATCCTCTTAGTTCTACCCAGTAAATAACAATAGAAGATTTTACTAAAATCCTAGGACGTGTTTCTTATTTCTCAAAATAATTGTCATTATCTTTTATTTGCTTTTTATAGTAATAATCATATAATATTTTAGAATATCAAACTTTATTTCCCTACCAATGACAATTCAAATAAATAGCAGTTACTATTCTGAATAAATTGAATATTAACGAAGGATATCCATGAACAGAATATTAGTAATTGTCACATAGCTTTGTTATATGATTAAAAAAATTTTATGTTATAATATTCAAGAACGGTTTCCTCAAAATTGTGATACATTAGCTAGATTCTGAAGAGTACTTAGAAGTGAAACTTAAAACAAAAGAGGAAGGAATGTGTCAAAATAGTAGCACATAACACAGGACTTATGCATTCTATTCAATCAGTGGCTACTGCAAAGTTTTGCTGTGGAGTTACAATGATAAATACCCAGAAGGAGCCAAAATAAAAGCTACAGACATGCGAATCAGTTTATGGAAGACATCAGTACTGAAAAATTAAGTGTTTTTCAAGAGGGAATACACACAGTGAGAGTCTCCTTCAGTCTTCACTGGCCTCTGCATTATCCGATTTTAAAAATATGCCTGCAAATTACCCCTATACTATTGTCAGTTAAATAACTTTATAAATAAGAAAACTTATCCAATAATTTTTGGCTGTAGAAAAAAAGTCTCCCTATATATTCTTACTACAGAACATTTAGAAACCTATAACCCTTTTCCTTAATACGAAGGAAAGGAAGGAAAACATACACAAATCATTTTACTTGTATTGTCTCTGGATACATTTTCATTGGAATTTCTTTTTTTTAATTGAAATCTTTATTGGTACATTATATAGAAGCATCATGATTGCACTCTATGATGGGGATTTGTACCAGTATAAGACACAAATTAATTCTCATTTTATCCCATAGCCCTATCCACCCTACCACCCCCCTATATACATACAATTTGTTTCCTTTCTTTTTTGTTATAATATCATTATTTTCCCCCTTAACCCAATTTTACTTTGAGTATTTTCTATTTCATAATATATAACATACAATTCTAGAACTCATTTACATCTTTATTTTCTCATACCATAGAAAAGATGCAATATATACCTACCTCTGAGCTATTTATTTCACTTATGAGGATATCCTCAAGGTATGTCCATTTAAGTATAAGTGATTCAAACATCCTATTTTATGGCATAGTAATACTCGATTCTGTAGAAGAACCACAGCTTTTTTATCCATTCTTCAGTTTATGGACACTTGGGTTGTTTTCAAGATGTAGGAATCACAAATTGAGCTGCTATAAACATGGGTGCACATATATCACTGTGATATGAGTCTTTTAATTCTTTTGTGTATAGATAGTACAACCCCTGTGGAGATCATTGGAATTTTTATGATTTACTTCATGAGTTTTTAAAAACCAAGTAGATAATGATTATAACATATTCATGTATCTTGTTGTAACATAAATTTTTCAAAAGCAAAATCATGGTGTTTTCTTTCACTTTCCAGTCATGATTCTGCTTTCTTAAAAATCATTTCCAGTATGTTCTGCAACCCCAAGGTACTATTTTTTTGGGTCTCCAGAAATGGACACTGATTGCACTATCTCAGAATTATTTTTCAGTGGTATGTCTGAAGTCATTTATCATGATCTTAATTTTTATAACTTCCTTAGATACAGGATAGGTTAGAAACCTGATTTCTAACTGTTATATAGAAATGATGGGAAAAAAGAATAGAAAATTACTACTGTAATAAATTATATGAAATATCTTGTTAATGAGTCATTAATACAATTTATGTATCAAAAACAGTTCATGTAAAGAAAAATGAGTTTTTTATAAAAATAGTTATGTGATCCACCTTTGAATATTTTTGTATTATCAAAACAAACTAACAGAAGGTAAAGATTTTGAATGAACTTAAGCAACACTGTTAAATAGTCATAATTTGTCATAAAGTAATAATGTAAATATGTGCATATATATTGTTTTTATTCTGTAATTCATTATAACACGTCTGAGTTTTAGTATCTGTTTTACAATTATAGAAAATATGATAACCAACTGAAATACATTTTATAAAAATCAAAAATCCACATGGAATAGAAGAATTCTTTTCAGAACCACGTATCAGTTGTCCTCAGAACTTCCAATAAGGCAAATTTTTCATTAAATGACTCAGAAAATTTTGTAGGAAGAGAAATAACCATGCCATCCTTCACCATAAACTCTTTTACATATCTTTTGTCAATTTATGTATTCTCTTATAATCTTCTCAGTGTCTACTTTTCTAGACAAAATGGTGCCTTGTAGCTTGTAAATTAGAAATGCACAGATCTATATAGATTGCTCAAGGAAAGTCTCTATTTGCAAGATATGCTGCTGTGCTTTCAACCCCACTGAAGAAACAAATTAATAAATTTTGTTATCGTGTAATAATATTACTTTATCACATCAGATAAGAATTGCTGTTCTTCAGGGTACAAGTCAACTCTGTTACTATGGTGTATAACTTTTTTTCAGGAGCTTCTTTGTACTAGCTACAATAACAACAAATAATAATGTCAAATCAGACTCATAAAACCTTAATCAAGTTTTCCTAAGAGCTCCAATATAAGTGGCAATTGTCTTTTTCAGATGAACAGGATGTAGATGGAAGCATCTTTTCCTCCATATCTGCACTGGATATGAATTTTATTGTCCCTCAAAATATATTCAATCTGGGCCAGGGTTATATCTCAGTGGTTCCAGCGCCTGTCTTGCAAGTGCAAGGACCCGAGTTCCATCCCCAGTAACCACATAACAATATTGGGTGTGGAGATTCATGCCCAGCAGCAATCAGCACCACATACCACAGTGCCAGGCGTGTAATCCCAGCACTTAGGAGGCAGAGGCAGGAGGATTGCTGTGATGTGAGTTTGAGGATGAGCTCAGGTCCAGCCTTAACCACAAAGCAAGACCCTGTCTCAAAAAAAATTATATATATATATTCAAATTTAATCTCTGAATAAGGGATGCCTCTTTACAAAACAATAAACCTTGAATTTATGAATCAGCTCTTTTTCCCTACAATAATTATTTGTATGGTATAGAAGTCATTTTCTGAAGTGGGTTGTTTTATAAATTCTTGTTATATTTACTTGTTTAAACATTTTTATATGAGTATTCTGTGCCTTGGTCAGATTTCTTGTAGCTGAGATACACATTAGAGGAGGAGAGTTACATGTATCTGGCTCATAGATTCAGTCCATGGTTGGCTGATTCCAGAACAGCAACATTGTGCCCGAAGAGTGTGCTGGGACAGGAATGTGGTGGAAGGGAGCAGGGGAACAATGCCAGACTGGAAGGGGAAAGAGACAAGATGGAGTTCCCAAATCTTCCATGACTCAGTCAGCCACACCCAGAAATGTACTTTACAATCCCCTCTCTGATTCTAATCAATGAAGTTGACACAATTAAAGTTAACCACTGCAGCCTTCTTAAGACATTCTGGAGATAAAGTCTCCCTGGAAATATCATTAGTCTGGTTAAATAGATGTCTCACTGGAACATAATTAGACCAAGAAGCAAAGAGAGTAGAACCTACATATTTCATTAACTTGTAAATCTTCATGACATTACCACACCATAAATATTTTTCTTAATCAGGTTTATTTTTCCAACTATATTTTCTTTACATTTCTAAATAAGATTCTATTCCCCTCAAAAAAGTCCGCAATGATTTATTTTAGGAACTGCATTGATTCTAAGGAAAAGCTGGAACATATTGACATTTTCACAAAATCTGGTCTTCTAAGAATTTGGAATATGTCTCAGTTTATCTATATTCTTCAATTTTTTTCAAGCATACTTTAATTTTTAATGCAGTCTTTCTGGATTTTTAACTTCCACCTTGTGGCCCAAATTGATTGCTTTGAAATTACTCATAACAATTATACTCTAGCTTTCAGAAAGGAAAAAATAAAATAGAATTTCACTTCACACAGCACTTGCTTGTACAACTTTGATGTTTGTATGTGAGTGCATGTGTGTGTGTGTGTGTGTGTGTGTATCCAACTGGGCAGAAACTATAAACTTACCACCATATATGGGAATAACTAAGAAAGATATGCCATGTACATACATCAGCTTCTCTCGATGAATGCAATCATTATGTACTGCAAACAAGTATTAGTAAACATAAAATTTTAATTAAAAAGTAAAAAGACATCTATTCAGGGAAGACTCTTACAAAAGTTTAACTTTATCAAAGTAGAATATCTTTTGAAGGATGAGTAGTAAATATAATAAAAATTACTGAAAAGGCTGGGTGTGGTAACTCACACCTGTAATCCTCGCTCTAGGGAGGCAGAGGCAGGAAGATTGCTGTGCTTTGAGACTCACCAGGATTACATAGTGAGTTTAGGGCCAGCTTGAACTACAAAGAAAGAGCTTGTATCAGAAAACTTAAAAAAAAATACAAAAAGAGACTGAGACAAAAGACATCTGTAACTTATCAAAGTAACCTTGACATTATGCAAATCTTCAACACAAGAATCACCTGTAATTAGTAACCTTTCCTTTTGTCAAAACAACAAAAATTATTGCTGCTGACTCCTGGTACTTGTTTTATCAATGACTTTTTCAAAATTTAAAACCCTGATCAAGATGTTCATTTATTTAAATTAGAAAGCATTAAGATCATTGACAAAAGTATTGGTACTTGTTGTTATTAAAAGGTTAATGCAGTTCCAGGGCAAGTAGACTTATTACAGACCATTTGTAATAAGATTTGACAGGTGAATGTTTCCAAAGTTCACTGTGCTAAGCACATTTATTAAGAAGTCTTACTTGAAAAGCATTGTACACATATACTATTTTTCCTTTCCTATCATCCAATGGACAAATTTACAGTACAATGTCATTCAAGATAAACCTAATTGCATGTATTTTATGGCTGCTGTCAAAATCAGTGTAAAAAGATTAATCACTACTGCACTTAGTGAACATACTAAGGCCTTTTAAAGATTTAATACTGTTCATTTTTCTAAAAGGTTCATTGGAATGCACAGAAATGTGTTTTGATTGACTTCTTTTCCCATTATTTTAGTAGTCAAACTAAAAGCCAGTACATTTATCAACAGGCAGAAAAATATGCATTTGGAATACAACACACCTGGGAATAATAACACTGCATCAAACAACAATTGCAATTTAAACAGCTTTGTATTACTTTAAATAAAATAGATTTACTGTAAATATCCATTTTTAGAAATTACACAATTATATATGTTAGAAACAAAATGATCAGGGCACCAGAGGGTTCTTTGTGCTCTTGTTATGCACTTGGGTCAAAGAGCAAGAGGCTGTTCTAACATAAATGGACTTAAGTGGGAAGCAGAACTTTCTCATAGATTTTTATTATCTTATGTCTGATACTCTGCTTGTATCTCTGACTCCTAATTATCTTCTATATTTTCATTTTGCTTTGTTCTGGGACATTTCACCCTTTACTGTTCAAAGTAATTCTGTAGGAAAATATATATCACTGATGTCTATTTATTTTGTTCTTCCCAGGATATTAAGATTTAACACCAATTGTAGACAGTTATGTCTAAAATAGAACCTCGAAATACATTTCTAGTGTGTGTAGTCATCACAAACCATATATTTTATAGTCTGCAGAATGAAAGAACATATACTATCTTAAAACACTTTTTTGAGATGGAAAGTGTCTTACTGTGAATAGTGAAGACAATACAAGGTGTGATGTACCGTAGTTGACAGGTAAAATTAGAGCTCTAGAGACTCAACTGATTCCTCCATAGGTCGTACCACTGCAATTACCCTGCCTCCTTGATATTTGCTCATTTAATGTGAAAATGCCTCCATTTCTGGAATTATTGCTACAGATAATTTTTATTCAATGGAAAAGCATAGTGAAAATCTAATGGAATATCTGATGTTGCAATTTCATTACAGAGGTCTTATCACTTGGATCTGAAATGTCAAAAATTATGAAGATCTGGTCTCTAGCCTGTGGTGCCATTGAGAGATGGTGGAAACTTTAAAAAGTACAGCCTACTGGAAAAAACATAGGATATTTGGACCCCAGACTCTTGCACTCTCATACTTCCTGTTTATCATGAAATAAATCTTCGTTTACCCACATACTTGTCACCATAGTGTTCTGATACATTCTCAAAAGCAGTAGAAGTAACATATCATGGACTGAAACTCATGAAGCCATTACCGAAAATAAATCTTTACTTCTGAAAAATTGTCTCAGTTATTTGTTCTAACAGTGGAAAGGTGAAAAATATACAAGAAAAATACAAGATTATCAAGTAAAAAATATTTTTTACTTATTTTGTTTTTCTGTTCTTATTATCAATGATATAGTTTCAATTTTATCCTCGTTTACATACAAATATATGGTGTCTTAAATACATAAATTTATAAAGAATATATTTAAATAAGTACTGTTTGAAAATATATTGTTGGTGTGTGTTTGCTTTTGTCTATGTTATATAATCAATAGAATAATATTTAAAGAAAACTGCATTTCCTATGCCACCAAAATCTGCTATGTGTTGTTGGTCATCTGTTTTCATGTTTTGCTATCCCAAAATCAAAACAGCCACAAATAGAATTTAATTTTATCATCTTACTGAGTCATATAATGTCATGGAACAATATGTGAATCTCTATGTCACCATATTTGTTTAAGAACATTCAAAAGTAAATCATATTTAACACAGCAAAAAACATACATTTGTCCATTACCTGACGGTTATCGCTTTTACCTCCCACTGTCTCGTTCTCATGCCCACTGTGCACAAGTGGTACTGGATTTCTCTGTCTTTCCAGTAATAGAATATTGATTAATCTTGAAATGTTTTCTAATAGAACATTTACTTTTCATTTTTAATTCTTATTGTTCTGGCTTCCTTTCTATGAGTAAAGGTATGCAATACATAATAATGACATTCATTTTGAGAAATTGATGCATAAATATATAGCTTTTAAATTTTTTTTTTCCTTTTACTTCCCCACTTTGCCATTTCTGTGCTCTAGATTCTCATCCAAACTGGAGACTCTGTAATGTATTTGTTGCAAATAAATGTCACCTACCAATCAGCAAAAGTAATAAACTATTATAACAATCTTCAATGTGTATGGATCTCAAATAATTCTAGTGAATATAAGAAAGCAGACAAAAAAGTCCACATCAACTCCATTTATGAAAAATTCTGGGCAATTCAAAATGATCTATAGCAATAGACACAAATGAGCAGCTAATGTCAAGGGCAGAGGTGAAATTACACAAAAAGAAAGGATTATTTTGTAACCCAAAGAAACTCTTGTAATTGATATATGTGACTTGTAAAGATGGTATTATCTTTCTTTTTAAATTTTATTTTTAAAATATTTGAATGAATATGTATATATAATAAATTAAAATATATGAATATATATAATAAGGAATTTATTTAAATAACTAGTGTTTCAAAATATATTGTTAGTGTTTACCTTTTTCCATGTTATATAATCAATAGTACAATATTCTAAAATTTCATATATATATATAAAACACAATAATTATTTTTTCCCTTCATCTTTTCTTCCAGCCCTAACTCCTCAATATCTCTAGACAGACACTTTAAATATTCACAATTTTCATACATTGATTGCTTCTCAATCAAGGCAATAAAAACTCTATTAGTGAATTATACCTAAATGTTTCACTTAGTAATTAGGATGCTCCCATATATACTAGGATAAAATATGAACTGTAAAAGTATTTTTATCTATGATAAAAGGGCATTTTCTATGGACAAGTAGGCTTCTCCTGTGCAATATTCAGAAAGTTCATTAACTACACACAACTTTTTAAATTGCTCATATACTGTAAGTAGGGATTCTTAAAAGAAGCCCTCATGCTTTTTTTTTCCTACAGGCCGTTATATTTGAATGGTTAGTGAGGGACATCTTTATAGGGTCTGTGGGACATTAAAGAAGTTTTTAGATTTGAGTTTTCATCTAATGATTTTAATTTATTAAGCCAAGGAGACATTATAATTGACAATTTCTGTAAGGTGGATATATCATGAAAATTCATGGTTTTTATGTCTATAGAGAGAATTAGCTGAATATATTATTTTAAGAAGTGCTTTCTAACATTTTATTTAAAATATTTGTAGATATAATTTTCAATATACGAACACATGCATTTTTTTCAAATAACAAAGTACATACATGTATATAAAATATAAAACAATTTATGACTTAATGATCTCATTTTCAAAAAAAAAAAAAAAGAACTCCTTTGATGTATTTTATTCCTAGAGCTTAAATTATACCAAGCTATGCTTAAAAACATTATCATTAACATGTTAGTTTCTCAGTTATAAATTACCAGATATTTTAGACTCAAAACACAGACGACATATATTCAGGTATTTTAAGATTCACCTCTTAAAAAAGAGGGAGAAAAGTGGACGTAAAGTAGCATAATCTGAATGACTTTGAAGTTTCTAATACATACACTTAAGTAGATTTTCTTTCCTGTGTGTAACATGATACTTTAATACACACATGAGACATCATAGAAATTCTATTAGACACCACATAGCGTTTAGGGAAAGAATATTACGTATTTTAGAACTGTAACAGTTAAGGTGTGTTGTCACCTTAATGGGCTGTGAGCTGCCCAGGGGACTAATAAAACATGTTGGAGGACATGTCCACACGGGTCAAGGAAGTGTGATCTCCAGGCTCCGTGTTTCCCCTCCCCTACTTCTCGCTCCGGCGATTCCGGGGATCTTCTCTGCAGCCCCCAGGTCGGCTGTTTCTGCACTGAGCCAGCAGAAAATAGACTGGACCCTCTGCCACTCTGAACCTCATTAAATCTCTCCTCTTTTGAAATGTCGGTATTGAGAATGACGTCCCAGCTATGGGAGCACCTACTAATTCATCCTTACCCACTAAAGTGACCTACACTCTCAATTTTAAAATGTTTCTCAAATTGAATTTTTTCTTTATATTAAATATACTCCCTTATGGAAGGACTTGAAATTACTTAGCACATTCATTTCACTGCCTGTACTTTTGCTATCTGTTGATTGTGCTTAGAATTATTTGGATATTGTTTGTTTAAGAGATATTCTCAAATGTGTAGATGTTTATATTCTTCTATATAAGAATGGCTAGTGGAATCTCAGTGTGTTTATTGTCACATTCTAAGAACTGAACATCATGTCTCCAGCATTTGTAAATGTATTATTTCCTCTGAACTATTGTTTCCTTAGTAGTATTCATATGAAATTATTAAAACAACTGTGTATGTACAGAAGCTGCGAATGCCAGATATCCCATGAGGATTTAGCCACAAAACAAAGGACAACTGTTCTCCAGGGTAAACAAATATCTTTCTAACACTAGAGAGAGGAATATTATTAACTCACACATAAGTTTTAAAAACAGACAAGAATTCTCAGAATACAGAAGATACAATCACATGTATTTGTAGTAACAATTCAATTTATTCAAACCAGTAATAAATATGCTCTTCTACTTATACTGCTATATATTAATTAAAATATTTCTTTGAAGTTCTGTAAAATGCTCACTGGTTTTGAGATAGTTTATTTTTAAAATATAAAATTCTCTTAGGTTGAATCAGGTAAACAAAATTAATAATACAGAATTCTACTGAGTTTTGCTAATAACTGTCATATGACATTAAAATTTAAAATGTTTCAAATTCAGTTTTAATCAAAACATTTTGATTAAAACTTATATCTAAGGAGTAATTTAAAAAAATAAACTAGTCTGAGGAAGATGCATATATAATTACATGTCACCTGGTAGCCTTCTTATATTTTTTCAAATTATCATCTGATTTTTAAAATAATTTTATCACACATTTAATTTTCAAACTATTGCCTCTCAAAATAGTATTTATTATAACAGTACAATGAAGATCTATTTGTTGTCCTTAATCTTATTCAAATTTGGTAGAGCTATGAAAATATCTTCATTTTCACATTGCTCTATGAAGGATTCATCTCATAGATTCAGCAAAATTTTTGATCATTTGAAGTTATTTACTTTCCATCATTCTAAATGTTTAAAATCTGATGTAAACTGCAATTCAGCAGCAGATTTATGAGCATACTTCTAAATGCATTCTCCATTTCTCCAAATAACAATTCACTTGGTTTTGCAATAGATCAAGTTTGGACATAAATTGTGGATGTGATGTTGCATGTCATGGCAATGTCTTGTGCTTATCAAAGTCTCTTCACTGAAAGAAAGAAGTGCTTCACATTCTAAGCAAGAAACTCCCTCAAATCTTGTTTTAAAGTACACAACTGTAAATGAATCATAAGTAAAATACTCTACAAATCTGAAAGTTTAATACATCAAAAGCAATATCTTAACATAGAAAAATAGGACTGAGATGGATCTGAAATTTCATCTAGTAAGGCCATAGCTCTGAAAACTACACTCTCTACTGTCTCTATTAAACTGCCATCTGAGACATACCTGATCACCTCCAGCCACATGGAAACATGAATCTTCAACTAATCATTTCATCTTGAGGTACTGGTTCCAACAACTTGCCGTATTTCTATAGTTACAAAACCATAAAATCAAATCAGAATGATTCTCCTCTTCCCAAGAGGGTCCACATGTTTCCATTTCTAGTAATATTTTAGTGTCTCTTTTAATTGTAATTTCAATTTCTCTTATTGACTTTCTCCTTGCTGAGACACAGTATCCAACATCCATAACTCTAAGGAGAAAACACTGATTTGGCTCATCGTGTGTAGAGGTTCTGTTCCATACCTCAGTGGCTCAAGGGCAGGATATCATGGCAGAGGAGGATGTAAGGAGAAATGATCCATGAGGTAGCAATCAGGAAGCAGGGAATTCTGGGTTTGAGTATTATTTGGGTGTTTTCTCATGTCTATGTTTTTGTTGTTGATGATGTTTTTAATTTAATTCCTGGTTTTCTGACCTTAGAATGCTAATTGTAAGTATCTTTCTTGATAATATTTAGAACTGTTAAGAAATGGGAACTTCCTGGGTCATCCTCTTGGTACAGTTGCTCAAAGGTCTTAATTCTGTTAGGTCCCGTAAGCAATCTCAGTTCTGGAATATCATAAATGATACTTCAATTTTCATGGAGGAGCCTTTATGAGGCCCTCTCTTTTCTGTTCACAGATGATCTATGTTTAAGTTTAAGATATTACTATGTACAGGCAAGACTAAAGGAGGAAAGAGGCAAGCCTACTCCACCAAGCTTTATTTTATAATGATGGTAATTCATTCTTGAGGGCGAAGACTTCATAACCTAAATACTTCCCACTAGAACCTACCTCCTTACATTACTGGATTAGTTTCCAAACATAAATGTGGCTGGGCACATTCGTACTATAGGAAAAGCATTAAAAATTGAAAGAAGATGGCAGTCAATAATTTGAGGTTTAAATTCAAGTGAGGACATGTAAGCATAAGGCTTTTTTTTGAGACAGAGTCTCACTTTGTAGTTCAGGCTGGCCCTGAGCTGAGCCTCAAACTCACATCACAGCAGTCCTCCTGCTTCTGCCTCCCGACTGTTGGGACTACAAGCACGAGCCACCATGCCCAGCACTGAGGTATGTGGTACTGGTTGCTGCTGGTCATAAGTCTCCATGCCCAGTAGTGTATGTGGTTAACTGGGGATTGAACCCAGGCCCTTGTGCTTACAAGACAGGCTCTGGAACCACTGAGTTAACTCCCCGGCCCATAAGACATTTTTTTAAACAGCTCTGATGCTGAGAGTCTACAACAGAACTAAGAAAACTGAGAGTATAGAGAATAAAGAAAGGTCTGTGTTGTACTTCACAGAATATCAGCGACTTTGGGCTGTTTAGATATGTGTCCAAGTACTTAAAATGCCAATTGTTCTAACTGGAAACTGAACCAAATTACCAAGAAGAGATAAGGTGATAGGATCCTAGGTCAGAGAAATGTATTTAGAAAACAAGGATAGATTACTTTGACATTTAAAGGAAGAAGTCATGCTAAAGTGCTGGTATAGTTAAATATGGGGCTGAAGGTAGTGTAATAGATATAATTGAACTTAAATAATTTCCTTCCTAAAAAATAATAGAAATTACATCATTTCCTTCCTGAAAAAAAAGTTATTATTATGAATCTTAAGAACAGAGGAATTTTTAAATGCTGAAGCTACTTAGAGAGGGACCAAAAACATGTTGCATAACAATGACTCAACAAAGTTGATGAATCAAAGAAAATTATGATAAGGCTGAGGATTTAGCTCAGTGGTTCCGGCCCCTGTCTTGCAAGCGCAAGGACCCGGGTTCAATCCCTGGTGGAGACTCACGCCCAGCAGCAATCACATACCACAGTGCCGTGTGTGGTGGCTCACACCTGTAATCCCAGCACTCGGGAGGCAGAGGCAGGAGGATTGCTGTGATGTGAGTTGGAGGCTGAGCTCAGGGGCAGCCTGAACTACAAAGTGAGACCCTGTCTCAAAAAAAAAAGAAAATTATGATTTTCTTTCTTTCTTTCCTTCCCCCTTTCTTCCTTCCTTTCTCTTCCTCTTTTTATCTTTCATCTATCTATTTATCTATCTGGACAAATATATCTATGGTGGCAAAATTTTCTTCAAAAAAACATAAATATTAACTTATGTAGACTTAAAAAAAGATATACCTACTTCAACAATGTAATTATCTTGAAGAGATTTAAAACACCTAGTAATCTAAAATTTTTAGAGAAATGTTATTTTGGCAAAACAAAACCAATTAAAACAATTACAACCATACATACTCTCTGTAATATCTTCATAATTGTTTAATTCTCTACGTAGTATCCTTTATATATTTATCTCTCTGCTACTTGTGTTTCCTGTCAGGACCTGAAGGAATATCTCTCCCTTCTGATACCTATCCAAAAGATAACCAGAGTTAATAGTGCAACCTTTATTTCTCTATGAAATTTTCTTTAAGTATTATGTTAACCTGTGTCTTCCTTAGAAATTATATTGCTCACAAAATTAATAATCCTATTTGATTTTTATTGTCCTAAAGTTTCACATATGAATGCCTTGATACATGTTGTCATATTTTATATCTTAAGTTCCTTTGACAATAATTATATATATATATATATATGTGCTGATTTCCTACGGTTGTCTCCAAATAATTCTTTCCAAATTACTATCTCAAGATAAGAATCAATAAACATTTTCTTACAAGATGACAGGTCAAGTAAGTTCAACATTCAACATTTCATAACAAAGCAATTGCAATTAATCAATTTATTGTAGTGTAGAAAAGCCATAGACAATAAAGAAATGAATAACCGTGGCTATGTTCTGATAAAGTTATATTTATGTACACAGAATGTACATGCCAGATAATTTTGGCACATGAAGTAACATTCCATTCACCCATGGTTAAATGTAAAAACAACTCTTATTGTATGAAAGAATAGAAAGAAGAAGTAGGTCAACTTTTGGTTGAGGATCATAGCTCTGTAAGCTCTGCTATTTTTTTAAACTGAAATCTTTATTGGTACATTACATATACACATCTTGATTGCACTCAACAATGAGAATTTATACCAGTATATGACACAACACAATAATTCTCATTTATTCCCATAGCCCTACCCACTCTACCACCCCACCCATTATATACATAAAATTTATTTCCTTTCTTTTTTGCTATAATCTCATTGTTTTTCCCCCTTCACTCCATGTCACTCTATTTCACAATATATAACATACAATTCTAAAACTCATTTACATCTTTATTTTCTCATACCAGAGAAAGATACCATATTCACACATCTGTGACCTATTTATTTCACTTATGAGGATATCCTCAAGGTATGTCCATTTAAGTATAAATTATTCAAACTTATCATTTTTTATGGCAGAGTAATACTCCATTCTGTAGAAAAACCACAGCTTCCTTATCCAGTCTCCAGCTGATGGACATCTGGGTTGTTTCCAAGATTTAGCAATCACAAACTGAGCTGCTATAAACATGGGTACACATATGTCACTGTGATATGAATCTTTTAATTCTTTTGTTTATATACCTAGCAGAGTGATGACTAGGTCAAATGGGACCTCCGATCCTAGCTTTTTGAGGAATCTCCAAATTGATCTCCCCAGGGGTTGTACTAGTCTACATTCCTACCAACACTGAAGAAGCCTTCTCATTTCTTCGCAGCCTCACCAACATTAGTTGCTGGCTAATTCTGAAATGGTAGCCACTCTTTGTGGAGCGAGATAAAATCTCAGCATTGATTTCATCTGCATCTCTTGAATGACCAATAATGTTGAGCATTTCTTCATATACTTCTTAGCTGCTCTTATTTATTCCGCTGAAAAGTATCTGTTCAATTCAGATGCTTATTTTTGAATTGAGTCTTTAAATTTTGGTGGGATGATATTTTTTAAGCTCTTTATATACTCTAGATAGCTATTATATCAAGGTTCCTAATATATAAGAGAAAAAGTTGAAAACTGTTAAACAGTAAATCCTTATGTGTGCTTTTACTCCACATTTTATATTGTATTTTAAAATTAGACAGTAAGTTAAATAATATTTTTATTTGTCAGTGCATCATGTGTGTCCAAATAGATGAGTTTGAAATATTCAGTACATGTCTTTCAGTCACCAACCCTGAGATATCCACATAATATCTCCAAGTCTCAGTTTTCTCAAACATGTCTTTAAAAATGGTTGCATCAGTAATATATTATTTTGGTTAGAAAAATTCCTGGAAAATAAAAAAGTCAAACTACTTAATTAATTCAGGAGATTAAAGTAATGTTATTAAGGAATCATTTTAGTAAGTAGCAAAATCTAGTAAATATTGCACAACAAAACTTAAGTAGTTCTAATATAATTTAATTGTATAAAATTTATTTTGTTATTCTGATTAAAGCTGTTCATATGAAAAAGTTGTTTCAAGATGTTTTCATCAGAAGCTAATGACAAGCTGGTGAGAAGATAGGAAGTCAGATGACAAGGAGATTCTAAATATAACATACCTATATATACATTAATATATAGTTTAGTAGTATAGTCACCTTCACAAATGGAAATAGGAATATATATTTTTGTTTGGTAAAATCTTGAAACTCTGTGTATAAAAAATGTAATTATTAAACTGACTTTAAAATAATTGCAGTTACATAAGAGAAACTAGTCATGCGAAATGTTTAGTATTTAATATAGCGTTCTCTTTCCAATGTACAGTGCAGGCTTTGGTTTTAGCAGTAGTTACTGGAAGTTAAATGTGACACTGAACATACAATGAGTTGTGTAGGAAATCAAAAAGAAATGTGGAAACTTCTTAAAACAAATGCAAGGGAAGCAAAATATCAATGTTTAAAATACAGCAAAAATATTACTAAAAGGAAGTTTAAAGCAGAAACACATATATAAAAACAAGATTTCAAAACAACACTCTAATGATGTGTCTTACTGAAATAGAAAAGTGAAGCAAAATGAATTTCCACATAATTGAAAGAAGGAAATAGAAAAGATCAGAACAGAAATAAATAAAATATAATAAAACAATGAAAAACCAAATAGTCCCTTTTTGAAAAGAAAAATAATATTGAAAAACTTTTAGCTACATTGCCCAAGGAGAAAAGAAAAGGTGAATTAATAAAATAAGAGACAATAAATAAGAGTAATGAATCTGGTGTATTAACAATATTTTAACAGTATTAAAACTATTACTACCAATAAAGAAATCAGGAAATCCAACAAATCAGGAAACAGAAAAAATAAGTAAATGGACATATGTAACCTAATGAAATTGAACTGTGCAGAAAAAGAGAACCAATAATCAATAGTGAGATTGAATCAGTAAAAATCTCCCCATAAAAAAGTTCCAAGATTCAATTCAAAGACTCCATTGTTAAATTCTACAACATTTTATACAATTGACAGTAATTTTTCTCAAAAATTCTGAAGAATTGAAAAGGAAGAACATCATATCATCTAACCACATGAGGCAATCATTAATTTGATACCAGACACACATGCACACACACACACAGATATAGATTAATATGACCCCAGATAAAAAGAATTCTGAACATAATACTGGCAAATAAAATTTAATCCAAGAACCCATCAAAATATCTATCATTCATCATTATCTAACTGAGCTTCTTCAAACAGTGTAGGAATGTTTCAACATAGACAAATCAATAAATGTTTAGCAAATTAATAGATGGAAGGACAAAAGTCCAATGATAATTTACATAGAGGTAGAATAAAATTTGATAAATTTCAGCATCCTTTCATGACAAAAACTGAGACAATTGGGGGCATAACCACTTGAGACATGGTTCAACATAAGGCTACAAATTATAAATCATGAAAAGATCTTTTTCAAAATTACATATACGAATCTATATTACATATGTATGAAATACATGTACATATTTATGAAGCAGTTCTGGAAGTTCTGTTTCATAAATGTGTCTAATTATGCTGTTGTGGCTGTGTAAACACATTGAACTGATTAAAAATATTTACCTTTCATGTTTATTATGACTTTGAGTAAGAGGCAGAGTTGATGCAGGACCAGATCCCCCAAGTGGGGTGAACTTGGACAGAAGGCCGTGATTTTATGGACCTGCCTTCCCTTGGGTGGCACACTGCAGCAATATTTCTTGTACCTGTGATCACAGCTTGTTAAGACACTCAATAAAAAGAACTCCTAGAATTGCTTTAGAAAGTAGCAATACAGATAGAAGATAGCAATACAGATAGGAGATAGATCTTATGCCAAGATAGTACATCATGCTAAGGAGCACACAGAAAGCAAATCTGTTCACCTCATGGTGAGAAAACAGAAGAGAAGGTGACTAATGTTCTACTAGCCCCTGAAAGGTGAGGTGTCTCTAGTGCTTTCTCAGTTCTCAGGAAGTAGCAATACAGATAGAAAAAAGAAGCTTTGGAATTCTATGACACAGTAAGATGCCAAGAATTTACAATCTGTTATGTATTTATGAAGAATTAAGAGAGGTGAGCTCGAAGGTTCTAAACATTTATCAGCAATGCTAATTACCTTTTCTACTTTGATTAATAAACAGTTCATGATTTGTTGGAATTTCACACCCTACTTCATTAGTATTTACACATTACATGCTAATTAAAAGGAAAAAAAAAGCTAATGAGTACAAAGGTATTATAAATATTGACACATTAATTGACTATAACATTCTTAAGATACATCAAAATGGTTATGATTTGTATAGTACACTATTAAGGTTTGGGTCTATAATGAAACCCAATGGCTGACATGTTCAAGATCTTGTCTGCAAATCTGAAGTCTGCAGGGGACAGAGTCTGTAACAGGTGAGAACTGAGGAATCACAGGAGACATCTTGCTTTTCAGGGACCAGGAGGACATTAGTCACTTTGTTTCTCTTCTGTTTCCTCACCATGAGGAGAACAGGTTCGTTTTCTTAGGGCTCCTTGTCATGATGTACTATCTTGGCATAAGCACAAAAGCATGGATTACAAACTCCTGAACTGTGAAGCACAATAAATATAGGCACTTTACAAGTTGAATATATCAGGTATTTATCACAGTGATGAAAAGCTACTAACACAGATGCTAATACAGATAGGTCTGACTCAATTAGAAACATTTTTAAAGCAGATAAATTTTCATGAATTAGAGTTTTCAAATATTTCTTTTAGATTTTCTTTCCCTGGCTATTTTTAAAAGTGTCTCTTTCTAAAATTATATATCCAATAGGTAACTATTAAAATAGAAATGTTCATTATCAAAGAGTGTTATGTTAAAGAAATAAATTTTTCTCATCTCTCTTATATGTCCTAACTGTGAGCTAGTAGATTAAATTAAAAAATGCAGATTAATAAAACAGAAGCACGAAGCTTGGAATCTAGCTCAGTAACACAGTACCTGCCTGGCGAGCACAAGGTCCTGAGTTTGATCCCTAGCACCAAAGAAAAAGAGAAAAAGACATGAAATAAACTAATATTTTCATGCAGAAGTGTTTAAAACAAGAAGCAAAGTGAAGCTGTAGCCTTCGGAAATTTGCATACCATTTTTCTAACGAAGAAAAATTTGGACCTCATATGACAATGTACTGTGGGGAAAAGATGGGATGCTTCTGGGGAAAATAATGAAAGATAAGGCGAGTTTGTGCATATTTACCTTGATACTGATGCTTCATCTCTAGTGAGAAAACTTTCTGTCTTCTTCCTTGTATGCAAGAGTAGTAATATTTACAGAAAAATTTTTTTTCACCTTCACAAAATAAAGTTTTATCCTGCTTCTAAGCAGAGAAACAGAAGACAGAGAATCCTTTCTGCATCTTTTTATTTTCAATTGCCTTTGACACTGGAAAATCTGTTCCAAAATGCTATATAGTATGCACACAGACTTGGAATCTTCGCAAGCCAAAATAGCTAATGTACCTAAAATTTGTAACATAAATAATCATGTAGGTAAATGCAAGTAACATGAATATACTAACATAATTTGTAAAACTGCTTTTATCATTCACTAGATTGGCTTCTCAATGGTCTGAAGTCAAAACACTATTTAAAGATGTGTATAGCCAGTATTCAAACTGGCACTGTGTGAATGAAGCCTGCCTTCTGACTGCTCCACAATTGCCCTGTGCGCTATGCTCTCATTTATGTAGCTCATTATGATACAAGAAGTAATGAATCTGGTGTAAAAAAAGTCATTTACATTTTCATTGTGCTGTTATCATATTTAGTTTTCATTTATTGCCTTATGCACTCAACTATAATTTTTGTTGTTACATTGTTTAAATGCCAGCAACCAGATAAGTGATAAACAAGTTGGCACATGATTATCATTTCCTCTAGAAAGATATCCTTTAAAAATATTCCCTCGATGTTTAGGCAGCAGATGGTACCTAATAAGTTAAACTCCTATTGCAGTCATAAGTGAACGATCATTAAATTTTAAATCAAATCATGTTCTCAGAAGAATCTTGGTATCGTGTTTATTTGATAATTACACTGTGAATGATTCAAATCTAAGAAGTAATCACTGCCATTCTATGTGTCTTTACATTTGTTAAGAAATGCTAGCTTGCAAGCTTTTGCAATAATCAGCGAGACATAGAATTACAAAACTCCATTTACTATATTTAACAACTTGAAATAACATGAAGTTCTTCACATACAATGAGTGAAGAAGCAGGTGAAAGAGATAAATAATAAACAGGTGATTCTTCCCAGCAAGAAAATTTCAATAAAGGGAAGTAACAAGGAAGATAAGACTCCACAATAGCACAAGGACTTCAAACCATGACGAACAAGTAGCCACCAAACATTGAAAAAAATAAAGCACATTTAGGGACACACAGAGACTGATCTTGAGTGGTAATCAGAAAGTACTAGGAAGATGATGCCATACAAGTTTTTTAAGCTCCTTCCCACATTGTATTAACTAGATCAAAATAAATAACTGAGAAGCTTAATAAATCTTTCCTTCTAACAGACTTAATCTGACAAGTATTCTTAATTTACCATGTGATGAGAATGTGGTAGTACTAGAATTTGCATTGTTAGAAAATGTAAAATAACTATATTCTTGGGAAAGAATGAAGTAAAATCTATAAAGATCATATTTATAAAACATTACATTTATCTATCACTTAAAATAAACCTAGTGAAGTATATAAATTATCTGTACACAGTTTTCAAGTCACTGGAATGATGTAATCTAGACTTAAGTAAATAGATAAAGGACTATACTACAACTATAAACTGGGATGTTCTTTCCTGTAAATAATGCCAATGGCTCTAACTTGAACTTATAATTCAATTCTACTCAGTATCTCAGCAGCTATGCCTTCTTTCTGTCACAACTGACAAGCTAGGTCTAAACTTCACAGGGAACAGTAAATTTTTAAGAATAAATAAGAGAATATTAAGGGATATGAGCAACACTTAAAAATTACTTTACTGAATTTCCAGTATTATTATACAGTCAACCTGAACATAAAGAAAACTCATTTCAAAAAACAATACAAAATGAAGTAAAATGAAGATACAGATGAAACATGTTCTGAATCTTTTTAGTAATTAAGAAAATGTTAATTAAAACAACAGTGAGATATCACTTCCTATTCACTAAAATATTGCAAAGAAATTATTGGCAATAGTAGATTTTGTCAAGGTAAATTGAAATTAACTTATGATCACAGTGGCTTTGTAGTACAGTTTCAAGTTGGGGATCATAATACCCCCCAGCATGTCCTTATTGCTTAGAATCGCTTTTGCTATTCTAGGTCTTTTGTGATTCCAGATGAAGTTCTGAATTATTTTTTCTAGATCTATGAAATATGCCTTTGGGAGTTCAATTGGGATTGTGTTGAATCTGTATAGTAATTGTGGGAGTATAGCCATTTTGATGATATTGATTCTTCCAACCCAGGAACAAGGGATGTCTTTCCATTTTCTGGTATCTTCTTCTATCTCCTTTTTTAGAGTGCTATAATTTTCACAGTAGAGGTCTTTCACCTCCTTTGTTACATTAATTCCTAGATATTTCAATTTTTTGGCTGCTACAGTGAAGGGGATTGATTCCCCAATTTCTTGCTCAGTGAATCTGTCGTTTGTGTATATGAAGGCTAATGATTTTTGAGCATTAACCTTGTATTCAGCTACACTACTAAATTTGGCGATTAGGTCTAGCAGTCTCTTGGTTGAGTTTCTAGGATCCTTTAGATAGAGTATCATGTCATCAGCAAATAATGATAGTTTAACTTCTACATTTCCTATATCTGTTGCTTTTATCTCTTTGTCTTGCCTAATTTCTATAGCTAAGGTTTCCAGCACAATACTGAACAGAAGTGATGAAAGTGGACATCTTTGTCTTGTACCCGATCTTAGTGGAAAAGGTTTCAGTTTTTGACCATTTAGAGTAATGCTGGCTGTTGGTTTCTCATAAATAGCTTTTATTAGTTTGAGATACAGACCATCTATTCCAATTTTCTGCAGGGTTTTGATCATAAATGGATGTTGGATTTTGTCAAATGCTTTTTCCGCATCTATTGAGATGACCATACCCAGAAACAACTCCAGACACACTAAGCTATCTCATTTTTGACAAAGGAGCCAAACACTCTCAGTGGAGGAAGGATAGCCCCTTTAACAAATTGTGCTGGAAAAAATGGACTTTAACCTGCCAAAGACTAAAGCTAGACCTAACTCTTTCACCGTGTACTAAAATAAAATCAAAATGGATTAGGGACCTAAATATTAAAACAGACACACTAAACCTGCTACAAAATAGGTTAGGTAAAACTCTTGAAGACATTGGTTTTGGGATAGATTTCATGAACAAATCCCCCATAGCACAAGAACTGGTAAAAGAAATTGATAAATGGGATCTTATCCTATTGAGAGGTTTCTGCACAGCAAAAGAAACCACCAGCAAAGCGAAAAGACAACCAACAATATGGGAAATAACCTTCACCAGCTGCCTCTCAGACAAAGGGCTGCTATCTAGAATATATAAAGGACTCAAAAAAATCAATCCACCCAAATTTAAAGACCCAATACAAAAATGGGCATCTGAAATGAACAGACACCTTTCAGAAGAAGAAGTAAGAGCAGCTAAGAAACATATGAAGAAATGCTCAACATCATTAGTTATTCGAGAGATGCAGATGAAAACAACACTGAGATTTCATCTCATTCCACATAGAATGGCTGCCATTTCAGATTCAGCCAACAGCAAATGTTGGCGAGGATGTGGAGAAAGAACCATTCTCCACTGTTGGTGGGAATGTAGACTCGTAAAACCCCTGTGGAGAATGGTTTGGAAATTCCTCAAAAAGCTAGGATTGGAGGCTCCATTTGACCCAGCCATCACTCTGCTAGGTATATACACACAAAAATTAAAAGATTCTTATCACAGTGACGTATGTGCACATATGTTTACAGCAGCTCAGTTTGTGATTGCTAAATCTTGGAAACAACCCAAATGTCCATCAATTGGAGAATGGATAAAAAAGCTGTGGTTCTTCTACAGAATGGAGTATTACTGTGCCATAAAAAATGATGTTTGAATCATTTATACTTAAATGGACGTACCTTGAGGACATCCTCATAAGTGAAATAAATAGGTCACAGATGTGTAAATACCATATCTTTTCTATGGTATGAGAAAATAAAGATATAAATGAGTTCTAGAATGTATGTTATATATTGTGAAATAGAAAACATTCAAAGCGTAATGGAGTGAAGAGGGAAAAATAATGAGATTATAACAAAAAGAAAGGAAACAAAGTTTATGTATATGGGGGGTGGGGGTGGTAGGGTGGGCAGGGTTATGGGAAAAAATGAGAATTAAGTTGTGTCATATACTGGTACAAATTCTCATTGTTGAATGCAATCATTATGTATATATGTAATGTACCAATAAAGATTTCAATTTCAATTTTAAAAAGAAATTAACTGTTGATACTTACTCTCTTTACTCACACTCCTCTTTCTCCTCCTCTTTCTCTGTTTTCCTGTCTCTGTCCCTCTCTCTTTTTCTTTGTTTCATGTGATTTCTCACACTCTCCTCTCTTTCAACTGTATCTATAAAAAACAGATATTTGTACATAAAGTGGATTATATGCTCATATTTGTGTATTCATTTTCTTCTATTGTGTTATTCAAAAGAAGTCCAATATAAGAATATAGATATTGTATTGTCTCAGTAATGTGAACTGAAAAAGGAAATAAGGCTACACTTTGCTGTTCATAAATATATGTTGGATGTGGAAGTGTTTGTCAGGAAGGTGTAAGGTTACAATACAAGTATCCTAATAATGTGGTTTTTGACTTAATGAGATAAAATAGTTCAACATTTTTACTAATGCCTTGTAGTATTACATATATTTGAAATGCTGTCATGCACAATTATTATATAAAGCAAATTTTTCTCTATTAAAGACAGTTTTATGATTATTTTCTAAGTGCAATCAAGCAGAATCAAATATGAGAATTATAAGAAAGAAAATTGCAGTTGTGGAGAGAAAAACATTGATATTAATTTAAGAAGAGAAGTGTTTCAGAGGAGAAGCACTGGAGAATAAATAATAATCAAATGACATCTGAAAAATCTCTAAAAATTAAACAAAAAAGACTCTGATTTTACAAAGCAAATTACTGAAAAACATTATGTTTATTTTGGTTCCCAACTCTATATTATCTCTTCATATAGAAGAGTATGTAATATATTATAAAGAACGCTCTTTTTAAATCTATCATCTATAAGGGAGAAGTTAAGAGTTAGGCTAATCATGAAAATCAAATTTGAACTAATGTATACAATAATACTTATTATCTAATTCTGAATTATTAAAGTATTTTGATGATAATTAATACATAACTAGCTATCATCAGAATTACTTGTTTGAATTTTAAACCCATACGTACTTTGACATGACACTAATTAAATATGCAGTTACAAAATCACTCTACATTAAATTTGTTTAAATAATTTACATAACTTTCAGAGTTTTTTTTACAGCATAGCTCTCATTGCGAAACATATGCCAAGGAAGACTATGGTCATTTTGAATAATAAATGTGAATTGCTACTTTACAGCTTACATTTCTAAATTTTATCATTTTAACATAAGTTCTCTTATGTTTGAGTTATTTTATTAAGAGATTAATTTCTCTCATCTAGAAAATCTGCAGCTAAGTATTCTGTGGGAAGAATGCAGTCTCCTCATCCGTCTTATTCACTGGGTCAAAGTCCATGCATCTTCTGGCTCTTCTCAAAGTCAAAACGACCGAGAAAGATTTTGAAATGACTCACGTCATCAATCCTACCGTAAAGCACAGCTAAGACACCCCGGAAGTGCTTCAATGGCAAGAAAGACGGAGAGAGAGTATCTTCAGGGGGATTAATGACAATGTGCCTTTTATTATGATTTTAAATATTCTCTATATTTTATCAATCTTCATATTATCAAGTAGATATGCATTGTAATTACATAATTCTTCCGGCAATGGGTGTCAATCGTAATTCCCAGTGATCACTACAATACATCCATTCAAAATGATGACTCGGATTATTGTCAGAGCCCTAATTAAACACATAATTCATTCTAATCCCTCACACTATGTGTGTGCGACTGCCCAAGAAAAAGAGCAGCAGAAGTGGTTTCAGTGACTCTGAAGTCTGGGTATTAAGGCAGTAGAGCTTCAGGCTTGTTCACAGAAGATCTGAAATGGAGGCATCGAACTGCCACATAGCTGTGACATGGCTTTGTATTCACTGCACTGAGAGGAAGCCGAAGTCATGAGGAGAGATCCTAAGTAGTAATTCACAGTGATAGTTTAACTCAGAGCTAAACTAATGCAAATAACCACTCTCAGACATATGATTAAATCCCCCTTCAAATGATTCCAGCTACAAAATTTTCTCCTGATATGTCTTTTGAATTAATACCAAGCTACCATAGAACAGAGGCAGCAATCTCAATTATACTTTTCCAATTTTTTTGAAATTCAAATGGATTAGGAAATAAAACTTCTTTTGAGTCATTAAATTTTGGAATATTCTAATATATAACAAAGAGTAAAAGACAAATGTCATTCATTAATTACACTTGAAAATTTCTCATTATAATGTCCCCTGTCCAGCTATGTTCCAGTCAGCCTGTAAAGCTGAAGAGCAGGATAGTGTGATAGTTATTTTTTTGGTGACTGACGAGTACTTGACACAAGTTCTCAATGGAGAGCTCATGGACTTAAATTGCTCTCAAAGGACAAGAGAGAGATAATGTCTAAAATGGAAGAATGAACATGAGGGAGGATGGGATTACCTTTGAGAAGAATCTCATTTTTTCTATTGGCTTTCATTCAAAGAATGGCATTGTCAGTCTCAGAGATAATGTGAGTAAAATACCTAATCCGTTAAAGCATATAAATATATGTCACTGTAACATGTTTTTTAATCCTGAAAATATCTGAAGTACTGAAATAAGAATAAAAGAATCTTCAAATTTAATTTGTGTATCATAGTCTAGACATCTTATTTAGAGTGCAATTTATTGTTCAAGTTAGTATCATCATATAGTGTTTCACTAAACACAAATGCAAAATGTATGCAACAGTGATTTACTTTGAAAGAAAGAATATCAGGCAAATAAATTTTTTTACTTAATTATATAACCCAGGTGCTTACTTTGAATAAGATGAACCTAGGCACACTTAATACATAGAATAAAGCAAACATAATAATCAAAGATAGTAGCAGGTAGTACAAATTAGTCTATTTTTAATATGTGGAAATTCAATTGTCATTTTTTCCAAATTACAAAAAGTATCTTTAAATCAACATTTCAATATAAAAATAATATTTGGTTTTTAAATTTCAGTCCAATGCATTATAGTGTAACTATTGAGTTCTTTAGTAAGATTTATTAAGAGACTAAATCTGAGGATTAAGTGACAAAATGATACAATTGCAGAGCAACAGACAAATGAGAATACTTTGAGAAAGAATCATGTTCAGTTACGGTCAAATAGTAAGTGGAAGTATTTTATGTATAAAAAAGTAATTTCTCTATCTTAGGTAAAGTTTAAGTGATAATAAAGTAGTAGTTCAGATGTTTAAAAACTATTATAGCTAAACTACAAAAAGTGTTTACTCAAAATCAGTAATGATGACTAAAACAAAGTAGAGCACAGATATAAACCGTTACCACTGAAACTGAGAATGTCAGGTAATAAAAAGTCACTAACATACTAGATGATTATTTAAAGTTAGTGCTGCAGAACTCTGGACAGTCATGCAGTCCTGGATATTCTAATTCTCACTAATGTTTCATCTGTTAAACATCTGTATAAAACTGTTTTGAAATCCAAGGTCATTTCATCTTTCTCTTCTTTTACCTGTATATGTGTTTGAAGTGAATTTGAAAAACTTAAGAGAAAGTGTCTTGCTAAATTAAAAGAGAATATAGCTTTTATGTACAGAAACTGACAAAAATAGGCTTTGTGAGAAACTTGAGAAAGATAGAAGAAAATATGCATTCAAGAGTATTTTTATGTGTACCATGTATTAACTGCAGTAGTCTGATTATTTTATCTCCCCAAGAAAAACTGAAAGTGGAAGAAATAATTGGAACCCACAATTTAAGCTTCAGCAAGGAAATAACTAGGAATCTGTCACTTCCACTTAGTGAAACAATACAAATATAGAAATCTATAGTCTAATCTTCACACAAACCTAGCATAGATTTTAAAAATTCCTCAGTGCAATAGTAGCAAACAATATATTAGAAGAACTTTACACAGGTGAAATTCATTCCAAATATTCAAAGTCTCAAAAATGAATTTAGACAAAGATTTCGCAAAACTCAAAACTACTTACACATCTACATATAAGAAACATAATTATGTGGACCAGGGATTTAGCTCAGTGGTTTCAGTGCCTGCCTTGCAAGCACAAGGGCCTGCATTTGATCCTCGGTAACAACATACAACAATGCCACACATAGTGACTCATGCCCACCAGCAATCATTTCCATATATTTTAATGCCAGGTGTGGTGGTTCATGCCTGTAATCCCAGCACTCAGAAGGCAGAGGCGGGAGGATTGCTGAGTTTGAGACTGAGTTCAGGACCAGCCTAAGGTACAAAGCAAGACTCTGTCTCAAAAAAGAAAAGAAAAGAAAAACAAAAAAACAAAAAAAAAAAGAAAAGAAAAGTATATGAGAAATTAGGGTTATCTTGGGTTTGGACGTGACAGCTTGTTACAATACCAAAAATCTGTGGAGTATATAAATGATAAGTTGAACTTTATTAAAATTTAAAAAACCAGATGTATTTCAGATGGTCAAAAGATTGAAAAGATAAGCTACAGAATTAGGAAAAATATCTGGCAAAAGACATTTCTAAAATATGTCAGTTTCATAGGTCAATGATAAGAGTATAAAACATTTCAGAATGACAACTCTGATGTAGATACCTTACCAAAGAATGACACACAAAAAGTACACAAGTAAAAGGATATTAAATATAATTTGTCAAATTAAACAAAAACAATATATTACTTAGTTTTACATACCATGCACAGTGTAAGAAAAGATGTAAAGAATATGAGATCAAATGCTGGTCAAACTGCTGAACAAGACTTTTATTCATGATCTTAGGACAAAGAATAGTATAAGACACTTTGGAAATACATTTAAAGAATACGTTCCCAGCTATTTATCCAACTGATTTGAAAATAAACGTCTGTGGGCCGGGGAGTTAGTTCAGTGGTTCCGGCGCCTGTCTTGCAAGCGTAAGGACCCGAGTTTGATTCCCCGGTAACCACATAACAATACTGGGTGTGGAGACCCACATCCAGCAGCAACCAGTACCACATACCACAGTGCCGGGCGTGGTGGCTCATGCCTGTAATCCCAGCACTCAGGAGGCAGAGGCAGGAGGATTGTGATGTGAGTTTGAGGCTGAGCTCAGGGCCAGCCTGAACCACAAAGCGAGACCCTGTCTCAAAAAACCTAAAAAAAAAAAAAAAAAAGAAAAAAAGAAAATAAACGTCTGTATAAAACCTACATGCATATGAAATCATGTTAGTGCTCATAATCATGAATATCTAAAATTTGTTACAATATTTTTTCAGATAGATATCGAAACAACACAGATACAAGGGGGTATTAACCAATAATATAAATGAGCCACCATGTTATACCACACAAATGATGATATCCTCATAAGTGAAATAAATAGGTCACAGATATGTAAATATCGCATCTTTTCTCTGATATGAGAAAATAAAGATGTAAATCCGTTCTAGAATTGTATGTTATATATTGTGAAATAGAAAATACTCAAAGCAAAATAAGGTGAAGTGGGAAAAATAATGAGATTATAACAAAAAAGAAAGGAAACAAAGTCTATGTATATAGAGGGGTGGGTGGGGTTATGGAAAAAAATGAGAATTAAGTTGTGTCATATACTGGTACTAATTCTCATTGTTGAGTGCAATCATGATGTGCATATGTATTGTACCAATAAAGATTTCAATTAAAAAAAAAAA
>PVIR01015126.1:0-38042 GCA_004026965.1 Petromus typicus | reverse complement strand
ATTACTTACGAAATGTCCTTCTGTGGTATCTGAGAGGCACACAGTAAATATTTCAGTAATGAATGCACAAGACTTACCTGTATTAAAGATTTTGCAGGGGGGATCAGACCTTGGGCCTTGTCCGTGCAAAGCACATTCTCTACTGCAAAGCACCTCAGTCCCTGTGTGTTACTTCTAGGCTCGTGAAAGTGTGCTGTTTAGATTCTGTGATATAGTTTTGATGTCAGAGGAGCTTTGTTCAGGTTCCAGTTGTATTATTATTCCTGCTGCTGTCATATTACCTCCCACTCTATCCTGAGCCACAAAGAGAGGCCCCTTCTGAGTGTAGAATGTAGCCATTCTCGCCATGTTTCTCTCTCATCCCTTCTTCCTTCTAGGGGATCCTGACTGGTCCATGTTCAGCCTCTTCTTATCTTAGTATCTTCTCTACTTGCCCTGTGTTGTCCACATTTAAACATAATAGTCTCTTTCATCTTCAAAGGCACCTCCTCTGGTCCTGAGATTCTCTATACCCTTTGCAAAGCTTGTATCTGGTCAGCCTTGGTTCTCAGTGTGACTCTGATGTCCCTGCTTACCTCACACTGTTTACCAGGTCTCTGTGGCCCTCTTGCTCAGCTTCCTTGGCCTCTCTGAGATTTGATGTGCTGGCTACCAGTCTTTGCCTTTCCTGGGTCCCCTGGTGTGCTCCTGGATTTTTTGTTGCTGGCTCTGGCTTTTCCTTTTCCATGTCCTTTTATCTTTATTTTCATTAGAGCCTATTTGCAGTGAACAATTTCACTCTTGTGGGGAGATTGCAGAAAAGTACATAGAATGTCATGCACACGCTAATGAATCCAAGGTGCGTGTCCACCCATCATTCACAACCAGGTCCAGGACGGAGCATCCTGGAGCCTTGGTTCACTGTTGTTTCATGTCGACACCCCTCTGGCCTGAAGCTCAACTTTTAGGCACTCTAGATAGGGTCTGCTTATCTTCAGGAGTTACTCCCCTCCAACTGGATGCCACCTAACTTCCATTGCCTGCAAGGCCTTTGATCTTACTTGCTGCACAGATTCCCTCCTTGTCTTTCAGGATTCAGTGGGCAGCCCGGGTGTGATGTCCTTGTGCTGCAGAAGGGCCGGGCTCCAGAGCCTCTGCTTAGGACAGAAGCACTGTGGCTTCTGCCTCATTCTGTGGACAAAATCACAGTGGCCACACAAAAGTGGGAAGAATGGCAGAGTGGCCTGCGTGGACGCCCCGATCCCATCTCCTGGCCCACCCACTGCATTGTGTGCCTGTCAGTCTGGATCACTGTGCTTGTTCCAGGCCTGGAACACAGGAAGGCCACAACTGCTGTGGTTTATCGATCTTTTCAGGCCCGGTGTGGAAACAGGGCTGCGCTTGGTGCCTTACCAGGCTATTTAAAAGTCCTCCTTGCTCTCGGTTCTGGATCTCAGGGGAGTTGCTTGTGAGTCAGAGATGTGCTTTTTGCATGGCTTATTTATATGTGGGTTTGGATGCTACCGTTGGAGTTTGTGGAACATATACTTTTCCCTCTTTTTGTATAATTGCAATATGGTGACTATTTAAGATATTCAGAGTATGGGCTGGGGATTTAGCTCAGTGGTTCTCGTGCTGTCTCGCAAGCACAAGGACCCGGGTTTGATCCCCGGTAACCACATAACAATACTGGGCGTGGAGACTCACCCCAGCAGCAACCAATACCACATACCACATACCACAGTGCCGGGCATGGTGGCTTACGCGTGTAATCCCTGCACTCAGGAGGCAGAGGCAGGAGGATTGCTGTGATGTGAGTTTGAGGCTGAGCTCAGGGACAGCCTGAACCACAAAGTGAGACCCTGTCTCAAAAAAAAAAAAAAGAGAGATCTGTTTGCACTACCAGTTGTACAAGCAACCTATGGGATAGTCATACATGCACCACCAAGGTTGTTCAAGGCCAGCAGAAGTGTGTTAAACAACCAAGTCTTCATACTCCTGGAAAAAATTCAGAAAGGCTACAGATGAGTTTTGTGGGGATTTCTGGTGTCATTCTTGAGGAATATTGTGTACTTGAAGAGAGATGTGTACAGGGCTGTGGTGTTGGCTCCTGGAAAGCTGCGTGTACAGGTGATCATTCCCACCTGCTAGGCACAGCCACCTGTGTTGGTGTCCAGCACTCTGCAGAGACACTAGAGGCAGGGATTTAAGCCAGCTGGGCCTGGGCTGGCTTTGTTTTAATATACAATTAAATGTAGTCTCGTACCCTCCAAAGTCTCATGTGGTTATCCTTGATGGCATATTGGCAGAGTTGTGATCCTGCCATTTCTGGGCATTTCCCACAGGGTACTGGGAGGGCACTGAAGCTACCAGGCTCTTGGAGGCAGGGCCATGACAAGAAGGAGGGCATGGGTCGAGACCCAGCCTCTTTTCCTCTAGACTTCGGGTACAGTTTACCCTGGGCCTGCAGAACAGATTTCCTGCCAAACAGTGTGTCTCTGACCCCACCCCTGCCACAGTGACTGGGGAAGATGATCACTCAGTCCATCACCACTGGCAATGCCCAGGTCATGCTTGCATAGCTTGTGGTCATGGACTGGGTGCAAATGGCATTATTTTGTTTGGAATATTTGTGGGAGTGATATATCAAAGGGAGCATCGCCCATCAAACTCTTTGCTTCTGTAATCCTGTTTTAGTGTCCCAACTTTTTTCTTTTCCTGCTTTCAGCTGTCTCCCTGTCTCCTGGAGGAGCCAGCGATAACAAAGAGTGTCTATGAAGTTGCTGTCTCCCTCATTCAGATGTTTGATGACTTGGAGGTGAAAGAGAGCAGGTAAGATGTGCCTTTCCTGCGTGTCTGTGTGTATGTGACTTGAAATTGCTAATGTTTCTTACAGTAGAAAGATTTAACTGCAGGCCTCCTTTCAGAGGCCACTGTATATATTTTAAAATAAGACTAGTATTTTGGAAGTGTTTTACTGGAAATTTGTACTTAGAGTAGTCAGGAATACTGAGTGCAGTTTTAGGGTTAAACGCTAGGCTCCACCAGGTACCAGAACCATTGAGGCAGGTACCAGAACCATTGAGGTGGGTACCAGAACCATTGAGCTAAATCCCTGTCCTTTACATTAGGTAAGTTTTTTGTTGTTGTTGTTTTTTGTTTTGTGTTCTTTTGGAGATTCCTTTTCATTTATCTTGCTTGAGTTCCAGAAGCAAGCAGGGAGGAGGAATAGCTTTTGGAGACAAATAGCTGTCACATTGCTTCTTGGGAAACTTTACTTCATTAGTAGACTTTCTCAGAAGCCTGTCTTTGCCTTTGTTTTTATTTGTTAGCATGTTATATCCCTGATGCTCAGCAGACCTCTTTTGTAGTCCAACTGTTGATTTCTTTAGCCAGTTCTCTGCACTTGGGACATGTTTTCTCTTCAAAAGGACAGTTTTAGATGTAAGCAGTGGCGAGAGTCTATAATTTTAGAATTATCACACTCTGTTATTGAAGCTGTACTATGCTAATTTTACTACAGCTCTTAATAGCACTTACATTTTAAGGGCAACAGTGAACATGTAGATTTTGCCTCCTCCTGGCAACCAAGACTAGATTGCTGGGGTGGGTTAGACATGCACCCCCAAATTAGTTCTTATTTATGAAATGTAGAATTTCTTTCTTGAATCACTTTCATTCTTCAAAGAGTGTTGGTAAATGTTAAAATTTTATTTTATTTTGTTCATTTTTTTTTTTTTTTGATACTGGGGATTGAACTCAGGACCTTGAGCTTGTGAGGCAGGTGCCAGAACCACTGAGCTAAATCCCCAGCCCCAATCTTACTCATCCTTAAAATTTAAAATTGACCAACAGAATTATATGTATTTCCTATCAGCTGGGTATAGTGACCCGTGCCTGTAATAGCAGGACTCAGGAGGCTGAGATAGAAGGGTCACTGAAAGTTGGGCTATAGAAGTAAGGTAAGGCCAGCCTACACTACAAAGTAAGACCCTGTCTCAAAAAACAATGTATTTACTATATACAGCACAATACTTTGACATTGTGAAGTAGCTTAATCTTACTATTTAATATATGCATTAAGCTCATTTTTGAAATTAGTTTTGTTAGATGTAGGTGGAATGTCGAGTATCTGAAATGATAGGAGTGAGAAGTACTTTAGATTTGGAGTTTTTCAGAATTGAAGTATGTACATAAATTTTTTAGATGAATTTCCCTAATGTGAAAACACCAAATCTGAAATGCTCCAAAATTCAAAGTGTTTGACAGACACTGATAGCAGAAATTTGGGTTTTGGAGCATTTCAGATTTTCAGATTAGAGGTACTCAATCTACATAAAAGTCTTATGTTGCTATGTACTTCTCTCCATGTACTTTTTTCTGATCTTATTTAAGTAACATTATCAAGCTATGACTATGAGATAGCAGTGCATACCTATTTTTATTTTTCTTTCTTTTGATGATATTTTTCCATAACCTTCTGGTTTCTGCTATTGTAGTAAAAAGTTACCTTTTAGTCTAATGGCCCATACTAGGTAAATTCATCTTTTTATTCTGGCTATCTTCCAGTTAGATTCTTTGTCATTGATTTTCTATGGTTTCATTGCTGAGAGTAAGTGTGGATTCCTTTTAGCATTAAATAGATTTCAGGACCTTGAACTATTGAGCTAAATCCCTGTCCTTTACTTTAGATAAGGTTTTTTTGTTTTGTGTCTTTTGGAGATTCCTTTTCATTCATCTTGCTTGAGTTCCAGAAGGCTTCTGAGTCTCAACGTTGGTGTCTCGGATGCTGCCCAGCAGCTTTCTTCTGGTAGCTTTAACACCCACTGATGATGTTGCCCGATTCCATTGTTATATTAATGATGTTCTAATTTTACTTTGCTTTGTATTTATTTTGAGATAATTCTATATTTTCCTCGTATTTCCAGGTGAGTTGGAATGCATTCAGGAGTACTCAGGAGGCTATGGCAGGAGAATCACCATGAATTTGAAGCTAGTTTGACTACATATTGAGTTCAAGGCTGACCTGAACTACATAGTGAGACCTTGTTTCAACAAGCAAAACAAAAACAAAGCTGTTGAGTTTCCTCCTATTCCTCTGTCCTTATTTTTTTCTTCCTTTAAAAGTTTTTTACTGGGGGCCGGGGATATAGCTCAGTGGTTCTGGTGCCTGTCTTGCAAGCGCAAGGACCCAGGTTCAATCCCCGGTAACCACATAACAATACTGGGTGTGGAGACTCACCCCAGCGGCAACCAGTACCACATACCAGTGCCGGGCGTGGTGGCTCACGCCTGTAATCCCAGCACTCGGGAGGCAGAGGCAGGAGGATTACTGTGATGTGAGTTGGAGGCTGAGCTCAGGGCCAGCCTGAACCACAAAGTGAGACCCTGTCTCAAAAAACCTAAAAAAAAAATTATTTTTTCTTTTACTAGGGTTAGGTTTATTTATTTTATATGTCCCTTTCAAGTTATTTATGATAAGTAGCCATTTCAGAGGCCAAAAATATATAAATCATATACAATAATTAAATTAGATCAAGTTACCCATTTATATACTTTGACCATGATAGATTACAGTATCTTTTTTTGTTTATTTTTTAATTGTTTGCCTTTTATTATTTTTTATTTTTCAGGGAGGTTAATTGTATATATATATTTTTTTTTTCTTGAGACAGGGTCTCACTTTGTAGTTCAGGCTGGCCCTGAGTTCAGCCTCATACTCACATCATAGCAATTCTCCTGCCTCTGCCTCCCGAGTGCTGGGATTATGCCAGGGCCAGCTGGGCAGAGCAACGGGGTCCTCGAGCCAGAGGAGTTAGGTGAAAAGAAATAATTGACAGGACAGCGAGGCTTAAAAGGGCTCATCAGTCAATACCGAGTGAGCGCCACATTTATTTCTCAGATCTCTTTTATACCCTAAAAAGTAGGTCTGTAGAATGACTTCATCAATCATGCGCAAAGGTTAAGAACAATTACAGGATATTTCAAAGAATCAAGCAAATACAGCAACTGAGGTAACCAATTCTCAGTTCTTTAAAGTTTTCTATCTATATTCTATCTGAGTTAATACTTCCTTAGGACTTTAACCTAACCATAGCTATACATCGTATATTCTGACACAGTTGTTAATCCATCAGGAAAGAACAGGAGTTTTGCCATGTTACTTAATTATCTCACAAGTCACAGTATAGAGAGTGAACACAATCAGTCTTGCCAACATGGCGTTCTTGTTTAACTGAATTGTTATCATGCACACCTTGGGGACATAGGTCATTTAGCCCACTTCCTCAGGAACAAGCCATCTCAGGGTTAATTTTAAATCAGCCAGGGCAGCGACCACAGAGAGAGTTGCAGATCTTTGTCACTGACCTCTGGTAGCCTCCTTAGCAGTGCAGAACTCCTGATGATAACTCAGTGCAGCACCACAGGCGACCATCTTAAAGGAGAATGGCTAAATTCCCAAGGTGCGGCTCCTGACAGGATTACCAGTGTGAGCCATCATGCCTGGCAATGTGGTACTGGTACTGGTTGCTGCTGGGCGTGAGTCTCCACACCCAGTGTTGTATGTGGTTACTAGGGATTGAACCTGGGCCCTTACGCTTGCGAGACAGGCGCCAGAACCACTGAGCTAAATCCCCAGCCCCAATTGTGTATTTTTAATATATTTCTTTTTTAGTACACTTCCTAAAGCTTGTTTTAAAAAATTCTTAATTTTTATTAGTATATGTTTACAGTATATAATGATTATATTCATTGTGGGAAATTGGTACATACATATCACAGTTCTTTTTTCCCCCTTTTCCTTTATACCCTTCTTAAAAATTTTTTTTCCAGCATCAGATTCATTAATAAGTCCTTATCAAATTAATTATGAAATATAAATTAACAGCCAGATTGCTGTTTCTTTGTTTTTCTGGGAAAGTCTCTATTTTTCCTTCATTATTAAAAGATAGCTTTGCTGCATGCAGGTGTCTCAGTTGAGTTTTTCTTGAGTACAGTGTATTTGCCATTCTGCTTTCTGGAATCTGTTGTTTCACTGTGAAGGTGCCTGTTAATTTTATTGGGTTTTCATTTGTTTGCAATATATCATTTTTTTCCTGTTTCTTTCAAAAAATTTTCTTAGCATTTGGCTTCCATCATTTTCTACTTTTCTGTAGGAAAAGAGCCTCTAGCAGGTATCTTCATCATCCTTTTAAGAGAGCCACTTTTGGGCACATGCTAAGACCAGTAACTCCTGGGCAGCTTCCTGAGCCTGTTGACCACCAAACTGGCATCCTTGACTGGAGCTTCTGCTGTGTGGCTGTTCGTGGAAGAGAAAAGACACTTTCAGGTCCACAGAGAGACATAAACAATAGATTGAGTTGCAGAGAGGGAATACTTGAATCCAGAGTGGAGTGTCACTAACCCTTAGCGATGGAATCAGTTTTATCATTAGCTGGCTGGGCTGATTCCCCAAGGAATGACACCATGTTTAGGACCTGGAGTTGGCCCCTGCTGCATGATATGGTCATCAGTAGCAGTGGTTAGCTGAGCCTGGCCAGTGAAGGTGCATGTTGTTGAGTCTGCGAAAGCCGGCATAATGCTGTCCTGCCACTTTGCAGTGCGCAGCTCCTGGAGGAGGCTGATAGCCTCATGGCCTCTAGTCCATGTGCCTACTAAAAATCTCCTTTGCATTGACTTCCAGGATGTGGATATGTCCTTGATGTCCTCTGCAGGAAGCTTGCCCCACTGCAGTCTTTCAGATTCCTTGTCATCAATATGCTAACTTTGTCCTTTCCAAGTTCCCGATCACCTGGCCCACCTGTCAGCTTGTGCCTGTTGATTGGGGTAGACCTACCTTATGGCCATATCTTCTCTCACACAAATAGGGTACTAAACTGAAGGGGCTTTCTCATTCATTTGCTTCTTGTCAGTCACTCCAGTTAGGGAGCTTGTGAAGGAAGAACAGCTGTAATTTCACACAAAAATAAATGTACCACAGTATTTGGGCAGTGAATGGATGATTTCTGAGAAAATGCTTTCTAATAATAATTTGGCCTCTGAAAATAGTTTGTAGTTATTTTAAATGTTTTTTTCTCTGGGGTTCTGGGTTATGGTGTCTGAATGTCCAAGAAAACATCTGCAGGTAGGGGTCCCACAGGTGAGCATGATAGACTTAAGACACTGGCCTCTGAGTGCTGCTGGGATTGGGCACAGTCCCTCCAGCCTCAGCTCCCTTGTGGAGGGAGGACATTGTATTTCATGATCTTCAGAGGCTCTCAAGGTCACAGCTACCAGGGTCAGCGTTCTTGGAAAAGAGCAGATGTTTATCCTTTTTCATTTTTGTGCACCTTACATTTTGACAGGAACAAGAAATCAGGGGCCCAGTTTGTGTCCGAGAGGAGCAGTGTGTTGGTGTTTTTACCAGGTATGGATGTTGTAATCTTGTGACCTACACTTACAACACTGCCCAGCACTGGCTAGGAGGCACACTATTCTCCATGTCTGTTTTTTCTCTTTAGACACACAGAATGTGAACAAATGTGACTTGCCACTTGAGTTCTTACTGTGACCTCTGCATTGCTAAAGAGGTTTCTCACTGACAATAGAGAGTTTAACCTTTTAAAGGCAGTCTTCCACCTTCCAAACTTTCAGTAAGACATTGGGCTTTGTTAAACTTGGATTCATTTGTGTGGTTATCAGTGTGAGGTAATTATTACTAGTCTGCATTAATGTTTATTTAGTAACAGCAAAACATGCTGTTGTAATACTAGGGGAACAGTCAGGTTACTTTATACTTTGTGGTATATGGTACTCAGTGTGTGCAAAAATAGTTTGTTATACCTTTCTGAAAAGGTAATTTGTGTTAAACAATTACTTTTTCAAAGTGATTTTTAAATCAAGTAGTATAATTCAGTGAAACATGACAGTCTCTTCTGCTATTGAAAGGTCATGTATAGAAGATATTAGTATTTATGCTTGAAGTGACAGAAAGCCAAAAGCGTGCATTTGGAAACATAGCATGTGAGTTTCAGATCTCTGTCACCTTTTCCACAGGATGTGGATTCATTTTATACATAGGAAATAACCATTAGTTTACAACAGGGTACAGTTACATTTGTTTCCATAAATATTTAGCTACTGCAAAGAAAAAATATCACCAAAGCAGAATCATGTTGTTTCTCTCTAAAAATACCTAAAATGATATAAACACCTCCCCACCTCCCAATACTGGGAAGTAAACACAGGGCCTTCATACCGAGCTATGTCCCCAGCCCTTTAATTTTTTTTTTTTTAACTTTAAGACAGGATCTCACTAAGTTGTTTAATTCAGCCTGGGCTCGCACTTATGATCCTCCTGTCTTAGCTTCCCAGAATGCTGGGATTGCAGGTGCGTGCCATCATCCCCATCTTTTTTTGTTTTGTTTTGGTTTTTTTTGTTTGTTTGTTTTTGAGACAGGGTCTCGCTTTGTGGTTCAGGCTGGCCCTGAGCTCAGCCTCAAACTCACATCACAGCAATCCTCCTGCCTCTGCCTCCCGAGTGCTGGGATTACAGGCGTGAGCCACCACGCCCGGCACTGTGGTATGTGGTACTGGTTGCTGCTGGGGTGAGTCTCCATGCCCAGTATGGTATGTGGCTACCAGGGAATCGAACCCGAGTCCTTGCGCTTGCAAGACAGGCGCCAGAACCACTGAGCCAAATCCCCAGCCCCCATCATCCCCATCTTGAGATAAATACTGTTTAACTGCTAAAGATTGCCTGAAAAATATTTTTAAGTGGTATTTTAATTTAGGTTTCTTAACTTTATATGATATGCTTATGTAAATCCAAATTTTTGATATTGCGAGCAGTTCTGTTATTTTGCTAGGACTATTATAATGAAGTGCCACAAACTGGATGGCTGAAAACAGTAGCGATCCACCTTCTCATGTTCTGGAGGCGAGAGGTTGCATGTCAAGGCCGTGCTCACCTCGAAGCTTTGGATGGACTCCTTTCTGGCCTCTCGTGATAGCTGTCAGTCCTCCATGTCCCTAAGTTTGTGGCTGCATCACTCACATCAGTGCTGTCGCTTGGTATACCCTGCCTTCCTTCTCATGTGGACACCAGTCCTTAGGGCCAGTCTGCTACCATAACCTCATCCTACCAGTGTCATCTGCCATCCATATAAGCTCACATTCTGAGTTGCTGAGTTGGGATTTTAGCTATCTTCCTGAAGGTCAGAAAAAGTTTAGCACAAAACATAATGAAATACTGATAACTTGGGAACAGGCACAGGTAAATGTTATATAACACGCATGCATTTTTAACCTAATAGAAAAGATTTATCATTTTTTTTTTTTTTATGAGACAGGGTCTCACTTGGTACTTTTGGCTGGCCCTGAGCTCACTATGTAGTCCAGGCCAGCCTTGAATTCATGGCAATTCTCCTGCCTCTCCTGACTGCTGGGATTACAGGCATGGGCCACCATGTCCAACATTGTGGTGTGTGGTATTGGTTGCTGGGATTACAGGTGTGAGCCACAACTCCTGACATTGTGGTATATGGTACCAGGGATCGAATTTGGGACCTTGCACTGATGCTGGAACCATTGAGCTAAGTCCCTGGCCCAGTTTATCATATCTTTACTACCAGTCATGTGTATACACATTTCATATACACACATCTTACATATACATACACACACACACACATATATATGTATACACATATATTAATGATATGGTTATGGTTATTATATATTTCTATGTACACACACACACACACACACACACACACACACATATAGTGAGGGAAAGAAGAGGGAGGGAAGGATGGAGAGAGAGCCAAAAAGTGTGTAAACAACTTGAGCCGTTTGCCATACTAATAAATGTCTGGAAGTTCATGGCTACCACTTTAGCACCTCTTGTAATTCTAGAGGTCAAAGATGTCTTGTATTAATCTCATGATGTCTGAGTAAGTTTAGTATTAAAATATTTGTACAAATTTTTCTTTTCCTGATGTACACATTTTTTGTGCAGACTCTATAAATGGCAAAGTCGTACATATGTTTGTGCGTGTGTATATTTTTGTTTTGGCTTGTGTGTGTGTATATTTTTGTTTTGCCATGTGTATACTGGACAAGTACTTTGCCACTGAATTACACTTTTAGTCTATTGCTTTTTGAAAGATTTTGTATACTGTAAAAAATTGGAAAATCTGAGGGAAGAAATTAAAAATGCTCATACAGGGCTGGGGATTTAGCTCAGTGGTTCCAGCATCTGCCTGGCAAGTGCAAGGTCCCAAGTTCGATCCCTGATAACCACACACCACAATGTTGTGTGTGGTAGCTCACACTTGTAATCCTAGCACTCAGGAGGCAAAGGCAGGAGGATTGCTGTAAGTTGGAGTCTGGCCTGGGCTCAGAGCCAGCCAGAACTGCAAAGTGAGACCCTGTCTCCAAAAAAAAGAAAGAAAAGTTTAAAAAAGAACTACTCATATATACACCTCTATGTAATCACTGCTCAGAAAGCAAAACACTGGAGAAATGTGACTTCTGTATTTTTAAGTTACTAGTTAATATCACTGTGCATTTTTACTCATAATTCTGATATATTTAGGCAAAAAGGATTTAAAAAGTCAAATACAATGAATTGATGAGACCTTGGAAAAAACATCTTTTCAAATTTAAAGTTGTTTTTTAGTAATAAATACAAATCTTTTTCCCTCTTAGGTCTAGGTGAAATCAACTATCTGCATGGACTTCTCACAAACATGGTTCACAAAAGGTATGCTTAAAATGATACAGCTTTGTTGTTACTGTAGACTATTACATCTTTAGTTTTATGTAATTTAATTATTTTAGTGAATAATTTTTATATCTGATGTGTATGATATGATATTTTACTTTAGTAATTTGTTTCTTAGGTTACAGGTCTATCCATTGCATTCCAGTGTGACTTTAGAAGAACAAAATAATATATTTTTAAGTCCAGTCCCTGGGTACAGAAAGGTAGGAAGGCTGGGAAGACAAACTCTAAGCATTTTAGATGATTTCCTTGGAAAAGAAAGAAGGATGGTTCTCTCTCATTGTGGTTATGACTGGCAGTGACTCACCCAGCTGCTTGCTGGTTAGCTGACTGTTACCTAGTTGTATTTTATTTTGTAAGTCAGTTTGCTAAAAGCTAAGATTCTTTTTATTTTATTTTTTGAATTTTATTGATACATTATATATACACATCATGATCACACTCAACATTGAGAATTTGTACCAGTATATGACACGACTTAATTCTCATTTTTTCCCTTTCTCCTACCCAACCTACAACCCTCAGCCCTCTATATACATAAGCTTTGTTTCCTTTTTTAACCATCACATTTTTCCCCTAGTTACTTACCTTACACCCCATTTCCCTTTGAATATTTTCTTTTTCACAATATCTGTCTTATATTCTAGAACTCATTTACATCTTCAGTTTCTCATACCAGAGAAAAGATCCAATATTTTACACATCTGTTGACCTATTTATTTCGCTTATGAGTATGTGCTTTTTATTTTCTTAACTCCGGATGTCGTTGCAAATGGCTTTGATGCCTTCTCCTTCTTTGCTGTCTTTCAAGCTTTGGGATTATTCTGGTGCCCTGACACTGCTCTGGTGACTTTGGTTAGAAGGTGTGCTCCAAGTCCCGCCTAAGGGGGTTTCTGACTTCATTAATCTTGGATTGTGTGTGACTTTTGCCTGAATATTGGAGTTGTCCTTCTCATGTCCTTCAGAGCTGCCTGAGGGGACCAGGGGCCTGGGCCCTGAGCTTGGGGCTCGGCTCCCTGGTTCTGGAAGAATGTCTGGAATCTAGGGGAAGTGTAGACATTGGGTGGCATTCTAGGGCACACACAGGCCAATCCTTTCTCTGGGTATGACTTGGCTGTGCTTTTCACCTCTGGTAATTCCAGGACCCTCCCTAGTATCTCCACAGCAGGGTCAGCCCTTCCTTGCCCTGGGTCTTGCTTGCTACTTTCAAGCAGCTGCTGTACTGTGAAGCAGGTGCAGACCCCTAGCTGAAAGCCAGGCCTTTCTAAGCACCTACTGTGCATAGTTTCTTTTTCACAGGTCAGAGGCTTCTGAGTCACTTGTGACCTGCATAAAACAGAAAAAGGCTAATATCAAGATTTGATCAAGTTTAGAATTTATACTGAGAAACTAAATAATTTTTCGTTTTTGTTTTTTTACTCTGCCTAACAATGTCCAGAACAGATAAGTGATTTTAGCTTCTTCTCTTTGTTATTTGACAGATCATTCTGTCCACTAACATTGCAGAGAGTTCCGTCACTGTTCCAGATGTTAAGTATGGTAAGGTCCCACTCAGCTGCCTCTGCACAATATAGCATTGGGAACCGTCCCTTCCCTTCCCACCCTCACGTTGCAGGAGAAACTGGAGAACCCTGTCAGTTCAGCACTTGCTTTTCTGAGCAGCCGTTTTGCTAGGGCCTTACAGCAAGTAGAGTTATGGGGCTGCCCAGGTGGAGTTCTGTGGCTGAGGGAGGCAGATGTTGGGGAGGATCCCAGGTAACCTCTGTCCTGAAAGTAGTTTAGCAGGATATTGTGCCAGCCCTGGAGCCAGCACTGTACCATCTGGTGCTCTGCATGTATCTTGAGAGCCAAGATTGGACCACTGAGTCTCCTAAATTCACTCATCTTGTTTGAGAGCTGAACACATGTGGCTAGGAGTTCAGAGTGGAATGACAGATGATTGGCAGGTACAAAAATACAGTTTTAGGTATAAATAAATATTAAATAGGGGGGAAGAAAAGTCAGGGAAAGGGTTAACCTTAGAGAGGAAAATGATTTTTTTTTTTGAGACAGGGTCTCGTTTTGCAGTTCAGGCTGGCCCTGAGCTCAGTATGTAGCCCAGGCTAGCCTTGAACTCATAGCAATCCTCCTGGTTCTGCCTCCCAAGTGCTGGGATTACAGGTGTGAGCCACCACACCCAGCATTGTGGTATGTGGTACTGGGGATCGAACTCAGAACCTTGTGCTTATATGGCAGACACTGAAACCAGTCATGTAAATTCCTGGCCCAGAAAATGATTTTTTGCATAGGGAGATGTGGGAATATATGCTTGAGGAAACATGTGAATTGAAGTAAGCTGTGTGCTAGGTGAGGTGGTGCACACCTGCATACCCAGCTGTTCAGGAAGCCAAGACAAGAGAACCACAAGTTTGAGGTCAGCACGAGTAACTTGATAAGATTCTGTCTCGGAACTTTAGTAAAAGGACTGGGGATCTAGCTTAGCGGTGGGACACTTGCTTACCTTCTGTGAGGCCTTGGCTTCTATCCCCAATATTGAAAGGAGCAGCAAGCTGTGCAAAAATGGGATTCAGACATAGGGGACAGACTTTTGGCAGAGGAACTAAACAGGGAGGGAGTGCTTCCAAGGGTTCTGTCTGTGTGCAGAGGAAATCACAGAGACAAATGACTAAGTCTTTGTTCTCAGGACAAACCCAAGCATGGTTATTGGAAATATAAAGGAGCAAGGTCAGTTCACAGGGGTACTGAGTCTGGTGATGGTGGATGTACTTGGGGGAGGGGAGGAGAGTGAAGTGCTGGGAAAGGCTGTGACAGCAGTGCTGGAGTGGCTAGGAAAGCTTCTCGTGGGGGCCAGAAGGGGAGTAGAGAACCATGTGGCTCTTTTTTTTTTTCCATTTTTTTTTGAGACAGGGCCTCACTTTGTAGTTCAGGCTGGCTCTGAGCTCAGCCTCAAACTCACATCACAGCAATCCTCCTGCCTCTGACTCCCAAGTGCTGGGATTACAGGCATGAGCCACCACACACAGCACTGTGGTATGTGGTACTGATTGCTGCTGGGCGTGAGTCTTCATGCCCAGTATGGTATGTGGTTACCGGGGATTGAACCTGGGCCCTTGCACTTGTAAGACAGGCGCCAGAACTGCTGAGCTAAATCCCCCTGGCTGGTGCTGTTTTTAATGGGTAAAATCAGCAACAGTTACATGAGGCCTGTGTTGGGAGAGGACCAGGGGCCTGGGAGGTGGAGGCGGGCCATCACATGGCACAATGGGAAGAGGGCAGCAGCAGTGAGAAGTCAGTGAGCATGGAGGGCAGATGGCCACATCCCCAGAGGAGAGCTGCTGTAGCTGTGCCTGACAGGGCAGACCCTGGAACACTGAGACAAGGCACACCTGACACATAGAGAGACAGACACATGGACACGAAATTTGCATCCTGGCAATACCTGCTTTTCTCTGTTTCTGTGGTAATAATACTCTTTGGGTAACCATAAATTTTGGATGCCTTCTGATAGGCCCTTCTAGGATATGCTGGGAATTAGGTTATGCGATGATCTTGGTGCCCAGGGACTCCCAGTGTTTAGTAAGAAAGAGATCTTGGTCTCCCGGCTCTGGCCGTGGTAACTGGTCGGGACAGTTGCGAGGTCCCCATGAGCTCCTGTGGTCTTGTCACGTCCTTTGTGATCTGTCCCAGAGCAGTCTTCATGGTGTTAGCATGGTGTTTACTTTCCTTTTTTTTTTTTTTTTTCTCAAATGACAGTTATAGATTTCTGTCTGACTAGAACCCTGGTTTGTGATGAAGATACAAATTATCAGAGTCTGCGCTTGAGTTGGGCCTCTAAGACCAGCTGTGACCAGAGGAAAGGTAAGGTGTCTGGAAGGCACACTGAGGACTGTGAGTGACACAGTGCACAGGCAGTGTCTTAAAAACTTTGACTTTGCATTTTTACTCTTACTTTATTGGGGTCAGTTTGAATTTAAACATCCCACATTGTCAGTATCCTTTAACTCTGCATTTCCTGTTCCAGTGCATTACATGGTATCCTTGGGTATAAGGGACAGATACCCTATCACATCAACACTGTCTCAACATTTGGCCCTCCTCACTTAATTCCTGGCCTCTGACTACCAGAATCTCTTCCATGAGACCTTACACAGTTGTAGCACCTCTGTCTCTATCTCTGGGCACAGTGACCTTCATTTTCTGAGTCTCTCCTGTGCCTCCTGCTGGGGCCGTACCTCATTTACTGTCTCGTGAAAGAACACAGATATAATAGAAGGAACATAACACTGTTTTTCAGTGAGATTTAAATTTTTTAGTGTATACATAGGAAGTCAAATGCATCACTTAAATTTTGACAAGCTTTCTCTAATGCCCTCCAAGTTTTGGTGTAGAATCACCAAAATACCCTACAATGGGTATTTTTCCTAAATGGGTTCCACAGTGGGCTCAAGGCCTCCTCCATCATCTGCATATATCACTTGGCAGAGATGAAGGTGTGGGCCTGACTAGGGGGCGGTGGAATCCTTAGGCCACAGTGGAGGTTGTTCTTGATGTGCTTGGCAGCATATTGTGCTGCTCTGTGGCATCGGCACTTGGGAATGTGCTGAGAAGTGATTGTGTTTTCTTAAAGGACCTTCTAGAGGGCAGGTAAAAGACCATTCCAAAAGAGCTGTTAGGAAATAGAGCTACTGTATCAAAAAATAAAGCAATATTTATTGAGTGCTTACAGTATAGCCGACACTGTTCTAAGGGGTTTATTCTCTCACGTTGGCCTCATGACAAGCAAGAGGGCAATATGCAGTGTTCTTATTACTCTGACTTCAGAGATGCAGGGAAATGGTAATTGCCAAGTATTCTGAAGACTGATGAGACTGAGATTTTGCCCAGAAATCTGCTTCCAATCAGTGGCTGCTGCAAAGCCTCTCCTGAACAGCCTTGTCCAGACTTGGTGGAGGTGCTACTCCAGCCTGCCCATGCAGTATCTCACCACTGTGCAGCACGGGAGTCAAGCTGGGTGCTGTTACAGATGGAAAGAAGCACTAAGCTGTGATCATTTCTCCATGTCTGACCTGTTGCCCTGACCCCCAAAAAATATACCTAGAAAAAACAACTAGAAATAAATATGCAGAGTCATTAAAATAATGGATAGGGTCAGTCTTGGGATTATCCTTCTCTACCTTTTTGTATGTTTAAAATTTTTATAAAGGGTTTATTACACAATTTTCCTTTTATAGGAAGTGGCAAGAATGGGGCATGGAACCCTCGAGTCCTTCCTGTTTTTCTTCCAGCCCCTCCTGGAGTGTGTTAAGTGCATGTGGATGCCTGCACAGCACACTGCAGGCCTCAGTCAGTTGCAGACACAAGAATGTGTATATGATCTGTGTGATCTGAACAAAGAGCCCTTGCACTTCTGGGAAAGGCCTGCCTCACAGTATTCCCATATGTCTCTGTGTAGCTCTGGATTCTGCAGTTTTCTTTTGTATCCCTTCCTCTCTTATTTTTTTTCTACACTGGCGATTGTACCAGGGCTTTTCATGTGCTAGGCTGGTGCTCTACCACTGAGCTAATGTCCCCAGCCATTTAAAAAATAATTTAATATTTTGAAACAGTGTTTTTCTGAGATTTCCAGGCTGATCTTGAATTTTCAACCCTCCTGCCTCTGCCTCCCAAGTGGGTGGGAGTACAGTGTGCACTACTGTGTCCAGCTCTCTTGCTGGAGTTTCATAGTTTTCACTTAGGTCCAGGATCCATTTTGCATCGATTTCTACTCGGTAAGTTGTGTAATATGATGTGAGCTTTAGATCAGGATTGGTTTGTGGAGGTTGAGTGGCTCTGCACAACAGAACCTTCCTTCTGTTACACATGTGTTCTTCCATGAGATGGTGAATGAGTTGTGACCACAGCAGGAGGCACAGGAGAGACTCAGAAAATGAAGTTCACTGTACCCAGAGGGAGAGACGGAAGGTGCTGTGACCATGCAAGGTCTCATGGAAGAGATTCTGAGTGGTCAGAGAACAGGAAGTGAGGGAGGGGAAGGTCAAGGCCATGGCTTTCACTAGGGTTTCTGGTGGAAGAGGCAAGGCACATGGCTTGGTAGCTTAGGATTCGCTCATGTTATGGTTTAGATCTGAAACTTACCCTCTGCAGTCTTGGGTGGAACTTATGGAAGGCTATGAGACCATGGCAACTCTGTACTTACAGTGGATTGATCCACTGATAAGTTCTTAGCTAAATGTCCCCTTAGGAAGTGTGGCCTGGTTGGAAGAGAAGTGGAGCTGGGGCTTAGATCTTTGGAGTTCATGTCCCACCCCGTCTCTGCCTGCTTCCTGGCTGCTGTGAGGTAAGCAGCTTTCCTCTGCCATATTATTTCTGCTTCAGAGCCAACCAACCACAAACTGAATCTTCTTTCAGAAGTGCATGGGGGCCAGGGATTTAGTTCAGTGGTTCTGGCGCTTGTCTTGCAAGAGCAAGGACCCAGGTTCAATCCCCGGTAACCACATACAATACTGGGCATGGTGACTCATGCCCAGGAGCAGTCAGTACCACATACCACAGTGCTGGGCGTGGTGGCTGGGAGGTTCTGGAGGAGGAAGTCCAGCCCAGCCTTTCCCAGCCTCACAGCCTCACAGTGGGGAAAGGGAGCTCCCTGGGCCACTCTGTTTGTTTGTTTTGGGGGGCAGGGTCAGGCTGGCCCTGAGCTCACCAGGTGAACCTGGAACTCACAGTAATCCTCCTGTCTCTGCCTTCTGAGTGCTGGAATTACAGGCGTGAGCCACCACGCCCAGCACTGTGGTATGTGGTACTGATTGCTGGTGGGCGTGAGTCTTCATACCCAGCATAGTTGTATGCGGTTACTAGGGATCGAGACCTGGGGCCTTGCACTTGCAAGGCAGGTACTGGAATCACTGAGCTAAATCCTCGGTTGTATCTTTTTTTTTTTTGTCTTTGAGACAGGATCTCACTTTGTAGTTCAGGCTGGCCCTGAGCTCAGCCTCCAACTCACATCACAGCAATCCTCCTGCCTCTGCCTCCCAAGTGCTGAGATTATAGGCATGAGCCACTATGCGCAGCACTGTGGTATGTGGTACTGAATGCTGCTGGGCATAAGTTTCCATGCTCAGTATTGTATATAGTGGTTACCGGGGGATCGAACCCAGGCCCTTGTGCTTGCAAGACAGGTGTCAGAACCACTGAGCTAAATCCCTGGTCCTTAGCCCTGTTTTTAAAGGCTGTGTGTTTATTGAGCCCCACCCTAGTTCCTCAGAACACTTGTGGGTTTTATTTTTTTTTATTTTTGAGACAGGGTCTCGCTTTTGTAGTTCAGGCTAGCCCCGAGCTCAGCCTCAAACTCACATCACAGCAATCCTCCTGCCTCTGCCTCCCGAGTGCTGGGATTACAGGCATGAGCCACCACGCCCCGCACTGTGGTATGTGGTACTGATTGCTGCTGGGATGAGTCTCCATGCCCAGTATTATGTGGTTACCGGGATGGAACCTGGGCCTTTGTGCTTATAAGACAGGTGCCGGAAACCACTAAGCTATATCCCCGGGGCCCTCAGAACACTTGTTTTGATTTGTGGCAGGGTCTCTGTGGGTGGAGTTTGGTTCTGAGTCCTTTGCATGTACATTTGCAGTGGTGTGGAGGACACTTCTGTAGAGATGTTAGGACAGATGGGTCAGAGCCGCTCCTTCCTCTTCTGACCAGTGCACATCTCATCCCCCTGGATGAGCTATGGCTCTGTCAAGAGCTGTGTGTCTTCTACTTGTTACTACTAATGGGGGCTGGGGATTTAGCTCAAATAGAACTGTGCCTGCGTTGTTACTACTAGGAACCTGTATATATACAGGAAGAGTGGTTTTTATAAACATTGTGGTTTCTCTTGTATATACAGAAATCAAGGTTATTTTCCTTTTCCTCCCTCTCCCACTTTATCTCCTTTTGTCCCTTTTTCTTTTCTTGTGGAATTGGCAGTTGAATGTAGGGCCTTCCCACTGAGCTACACTCCCAGCTCATTTTTATTTTTTGAGACAAGATCTTGCTGAGTTGCCCAGACTGGTCTTGAGTTTGTCATTCTCCTGGTTCAGCCTTCAGAGTATTGGAATTGCAGGCCTGTGACACCACACTTGAATCAATTTTTTTTAAAAGAAATGTTCAACGGAGCTGGCTGTGGTGATAAACACCTTTAAAACCAACACTCAAGAGGCTGAGGAAGGAAGATGGATGTGAGTTTGAGTTCAGGCTGAATTACACAGTTTGAGACCCTTTCTCAAAATAACAAACAAATATGCATTGGATTTTGTAATGCTGATCACTGAGTAGAAGTCACCACTTAATCTTATTTTTTAATTTTTTATTTTTTTGAGACAGGGTCTTGCCCTGAGCTCAGCCTCAAACTCACATCACAGCAATCCTCCTGCCTCTGCCTCCCAAGTGCTGGGATTACAGGTGTGAGCCACCATGCGCAGCACTGTGGTATGTGGTACTGATTGCTGCTGGGTGTGAGTCTTTCCTGCCCAGTGTTGTATGTAGTTAACCAGGGACTGAACCCGGGTCCTTGCACTTGCAAGACAGCACCGGAACCACTGAGCGAAATCCACGGCCCCCACTTAATCTTATTTTAACTTACTCTTTTCAAGGTATTCTTGCTTTGAGTAATTTACTAATATATGTGCTAACTTATTGTGAAGTTTTGAGTAACTGGTCTGGTAGAAGATACTGACAGACAGCTGGTCTGGCCTGTCCCGCGGTGCTGAGTGGTGCTGGGCATCTCTCCTTTGCAGGCCGCGCTGGACGAGTGTCCAGAGGGTACTGTTACAGACTGGTGCCTCGGGACTTCTGGGAGACGTGCATCCCTGATCATGTCGTTCCAGAGATGTTGGTAACGTGTTCTAGTCATTGTCAAAGTTAATTCGTTATAGATAAGAGATTTCCTAACAGTTTAATGTGACCTCAGTGTCACATGATTCTGATCTTCCACCAAAGACCTCGGACAGCGCTCTGTGTAGTCACAGTACTAGTGTGTCGCGTGACTTATGAAGCCCTGGCACTTGCCCGCCTCACACTCGTGATGAGAAGGACATTTCTGTTGCATGATCCTCGATGCTGTCACTCTGTCTGTTACCTCCTGCCATGAGTAATTATGGGCCAGCTTTTTTCTGTCTTTTTTTTGTTTCTCCTTTTTCCTCCCTCTTTATCTTTCTTGTCCTTTCCCTTGTCTTCTTTTCTCTTTCTTCTTTTACTTCTTGTCTGTCTCTCTCTCCTGCTGTCTCACCCTTCTGTCTTTCTTGCCTTTCTTCTCTTACTTCTCTCTCTTTCTCTGGAGTACCAGCCACATGGAGAGGATAATTTTGTTCTCGTCTCTAAACTTGTTTTGTTCTCAGCGTTGTCCACTGGGAAGCACAATATTGAAAGTGAAGTTACTGGACATGGGTGAACCGAGAGCCCTGCTGGCGACTGCCCTCTCTCCACCTAGCCTGAGTGACATTGAGCGCACCATCCTTCTACTGAAGGAGGTAGGGCTGTTTGGAATCCACTGATGGGAGAACCTGGATTTGACAAACTTTGAGGTGTTTTGGCTGTTGTAAATTGCCACCTGCTAACTGGGGAAGACTCCTGGCCCCACTCCTGTTGTGCAGACCAGCCCTGTCGACCTGCCCCTCCTCCCTCACCTGGAGTCCTACCCCCAGTGCCTCTTGCCTACTGTGTGCTCTCCTCTCTGGCTGTCCTGTCAGTTTGCTCTCACTCTCCTCCTGCCTCCCTTCTTCCTCCCCATTGTCCTAGCTCTGCCCATTGCTGAAAACCCTGCTCTTCAACTTGGGACTCCAGGCCCACTTCTGACTCGTGCTCTGCTCTTTCAGTCCTGGCCTTTGGACCAGCTGTGTCCTAGTCCACAACCTGCTAGGCTGTGGGTATTTTGCTTCTGACCTTGAAGTTGGGAATGCTACTGGTGTCTTATCCCCAGATGTGATACCTGCTGAGGTTTCTATGAAACATACTTAGATTAAGGAAAGTTTTTTCTTCTCCATTGTAAGACCACGTAGTATGGATGTTGGGTCATTTATTTGTTACTGTACATGCTGTGTTTATTAATTTGTGAGCTAGATAGACATTTGTGAACCTCTTATTACCTCCCAATACACTTTTTTACAAAACAGTAAAAATTTGAAGAGCAGATCAAAAGTATTTTTGTGGTGGCATCAATGTTGCATAAATTGACTTAGTTTTCTTTTAGAGTATTATTCACCACAATTTGGTCTTTATTTCTCGGTTTGTACTCTCTGCCTTAAGAATAAGAAGGATGTGAATGAATCAGTGCTTGTTTAATAGCACTCATTTATTTTATAAAGGTGGGAGCTCTTGCAGTTAGTAGGCAGAGAGAAGATGAAAACCCCCATGATGGCGAGTTGACTTTCTTGGGAAGAGTGTTAGCCCAGCTTCCGGTCAGCCAGCAGCTGGGTAAACTCATCGTGCTGGGACATGTGTTTGGATGCCTGGATGAGTGTCTCATCATTGGTAAGTGTGCGGGCCGTGAGCCGCGTGGAGTTCACAGGACCACCTCTAACATCTCACTTCTCTGTGTTTTCTGTTAGCGGCAGCTCTTTCTTTGAAGAACTTTTTTGTGATGCCTTTCCGGCAGCATCTTGATGGATATAGGTATTTAACACTCATATCTAAGAGGCCCCCTTGTCTTGATTCTATTCTTAAGACTTCTGTTACCTGTCTGCAGGAACAAAGTGAACTTCTCTGGCAGCAGCAACAGTGACTGCCTTGCACTGGTGGAGGCATTTAAAGTGAGTCCCTACTGCCTGCGGGGCCATTGCTGAGGGTCACCAGGACATCTGCATCCCAGACACAGGAGCAGAGGGATGTTCAGAGTCACTGATGTCCAGTGTTAACTAACAAACTACTGGAAGAAGAGCTGGGTGGGGATGGAGGCCTATTTAATGAAATTGAGACATTAAATTACTAAGTTTTCTGTGCTCAATGTGTTGAAATCGGAACTGTAAATTTTAATCAGTAAATCACTTTGAAACTGTGATCCTTCTAGATGTGGCAGGCTTGTCGACAGCGAGGAGAGCTGCGGCACCCCAAGGTTAGTCACATTGCATTTCTGTTTCCCCATACACAGATTGCCTGGGACTCTTGCAGCTTCATCCCTGTTTGCCTCTGTGGCCCTAAGGCCCTGAACCACTGTCATTGGAGAGATGATAGCAGGCCGTGACCTATTCGTAGTGTCTTCCGCAGGTCTCCCATACTCCTCCTCGCCCGATGACCTGCTGTGGTTGGTAGACTGGTGTGTGTTGGTTCAGAATGACGAACCTGTAGCCTTTTGCCATTGTTAACTTATAAGGAGTTTAGCCTAGTAATTTCCATTTCATTTCTTTTTTTTGAGAGGTCAGATTTTTCTCTTTCTAAACTGATTAAACTCCAAAGACTATGGCTAGGTTTGTCTGTGTGTAGGTTTGCAGTGTCTGGTAGATCTCTACTAAGGAGTGTGTAAGCTGCCCGGTGAAGACACCCTTCAGCCTGGGGTTGTATCACACACCTGTTAGTCCATCTACTTGGGAAGATACAGGAGGAACATTAAAGGCCAGCCTGAGTGATTTAGCAAGATACTGCCCAAAAGAAAAGCTGGACCTGGAGCTCAGTGCTACAGCTGTGCCAGAGACTTGCCCAGGCAGCATTGTGAGGACCTGCTGCCCCTAAGCACTCAGCCATCAGATCTTCCCTGTGGAAGACACAGATCTTCCCTGCGTCTGTCTCATGGTCTTAGTGCCCAGCCAAGTCATGTTTGCTTTTCATTTTGGGGATAGGTAAACTTATAGGCAGAGCTGTCCTGTACAGTGTTTGAAGCTGGGCTTGTTTTCTGGCTTCAGTGTCAATTAGAAGAACCTGGAGAGTGTGTGCCACAGCCACTCCAGGGAACTATTTAGTAGTGTTTTACATTTATCTTGATTTTGGATCAGACCTAGGTACACAGTAGGAAGATCGAACTCTAATGTATTATCTTGACATTGAATGTTATTCTTTGATGTATTTAAAGGATGAACTTGACTGGGGACGGCAAAATTACATTCAAATCAAGAGAATTAGAGAGGTAAGTTACACATTGTTTGATTACATGAGGTGAATACACCTGATGTGTCTGCTTGAACACCAGCAGTGCGCAGGCTGGAGGAGCGCTTTGTCTTCTCCCTTTGCACACACCCCTGTGTCCCCATGCACCTTTTTCAGATTTGATGAGCAAAGTGTATTATCTTGTGAACTGCCTCTTCTGTGTCAAGATAAATGTGTGATCTTTTCCCTGGTATCTAATGGATACAACTAAATACATTCAGATTCCTTAATGGATACAACTAAATACATTCAGATTCCTATTGTGTACACATATGTACATAACATGACCAGGTTTTGGTATTAGGTTTGTGTCAACCTGGTAGGATGAACATCTTTCTGTACTCAGGTGTAGTTTAGGTAACAGTTTGGTAGCTGGGTGTGTTTCTTGTAAATGGATAGAACTTGTCCATAAAAGCATTTGGGACAATGCCTTTTTGAGGGGCAATTTTTTATTAGTAGTGAATGTTTTTGATCCATGACAACAACATTCTTTCTGGGACTTGTACACATACATAACACATCTTGATCATTTTTACTCCACCCCTCCCCTCCCTTTTCCTGCTAAGGAGCAAATTTTTAAAAAATGATATTTTAAATTTTGCTGATAGTTATTGATCCTGATTTATCTTTTGAAGTCATTCTTGATGAAATATTTCTTTTAGTAATTCATTTTATATAGATCTTCAAGTTTATTAACTGTGTAGTTGTAGGCAGTCTTATTTAGTTTCACATTTGTGTCCAGTGATAACAGCTTTGTGAGTATTGTGTGTTTGTGCATCTCATTCTTCTTAGCTGTGTTACTGTGTTGGGAGTCCCGGGTGCACTATCAGTGTTCAGGATCCCTGGGGTAAGGCTTTCCACAGTGGGCACGTTGTTCCTAGTGTTTTCATAGCAGATTTCAACATGTTTTCTTAGGTGGCCGAGCTGTATGAAGAGCTGAAGAATAGAGTCTCACAGTTCAACATGTATGTGGACCCACGGCAGCCTGTCTTGGACCCAGAATATCTGTATAAGCAGCGATTTGTCCTGCAGGTGTGGCTTTGGGGCTTTTGCTCATCAGCTTTGTATGAAGAGGGGATATCCACAGAACCAGCCTGGCTTCAGGCAGGCCTAGAGGCCTGTGTTTGGAAAGTGGGAGCCATGCCTGCCTTTCCTTGTTGATGCTGCTGGCATGGGCTGGTGATGCAGAGCTGCCAACTTTCTGGGTGTTTCTGGGGAGCACCAGCTATCAACTCAGCCCCAAGAGGCCCTTCTCTTGGAGCCTTCAGAAAGTGAGGGTGTCCTCGAGGCAGCCCCATGCATGTGGCCATTCTCTCCTTTTTGTGAGACATGATCTCACTTTGTAGTTCAGGCTGGCCCTGAGCTCAGCCTCAAACTCACAGCAATCCTCCTGCCTCTGCCTTCCGGGTGCTGGGATTATTGCCAGTGGGCGGGAGTCTCCACATCCAGTATTGATGTATGTGGTTACCAGGAATTGAACCCCGGCCCTTGTGCTTGCATGTGGCTGTTCCCTTCCACTGCCCTCGGGGGCTGAAGTTCAGAGGCAGAGCTGTGGGTGGAACCTTGTAGGAGTTCTGCCGGGAAGTGTGTCCACGTAGGTAGAGAGTGTTTCTGAGTTGGCGGAGGCATATAGAGTGGAGTTTGGGTGGAAACCTGTGAGCTAGACACGCAGGGAATATAAATGATTTTCTGGATGTGAAATGGCTGTAAGGCTGGGAGTCTCCCATGAGCAGTGAGTTTCTGATGGGCATGTTTTGACTAGAGAAGGGACTCCTCATAAGTGAGCCTTAGAGGCCAGCCTTTGGTCAGGGACCCTGATTGGAGTTCTGTCTGTGTATTTGGGAGGGCATCAGGGCAAGGGTGGAGAAAGTGAGCCAAAGTCTGGGCTCTGGGCATGCGATCACATCCCTGCTTAGCAAACGCTGTTCTCTGGAACCCATTCTAAGAAGCACTCTAGCTCCTTGAATAAAGGGTCCCTAATAGGTGAGAGGTCCCACCTGTATACAGGTGACAGCCATCTTTTACTCACTGGGTGTCCAGTTCGGCTGGGCTAAGATTAGTACACTGCGAGAACATGTGGTAAAACGATGCTGGTTCTTCATAAACTTGAACTTCTCTTCCAGGTCGTCTTGGCAGGTGCTTTTTACCCAAATTACTTCACCTTTGGACAGCCTGACGAGGAGATGGCAGTGCGGGAGCTGGCTGGCAAAGACCCAAAGACAACTGTGGTGGTAGGTGCCGAGGACGAGGAGCTACCCAGATCTGTTCAGAGTCACTTTTCCCAAGTAGTCAGCACAAATGTTTCGTTTCTGTTTGTGAGTGCTGTGCAGGTTTTCTGCAGTCAAGACTGTGTTTGGCCTTTCAGGTGCTTCTCCTTGGCTCTCGGGCTTCTCTTCCTTTCTCCCAGACCCGGTCTGACATGAAGGCCTGGAGAACTGTGTTCATAGCAAAGGCCAGTTAGGTCACATGCTATTTTGAAGGATTTAAGACCCTTCTCCATCAATTTGAGAACATTTTATTAATTAATAACTTAATTATACATGAAATAAAATGGCATTGCTTGGCAGTTTAGTCCTGTGGTTTAAACCAGTGATCTCTTGAGCTGAATGCAGAACCACATAGAGTGTTTTATTTTAAAATTCATTATGGGGGCCCTTTGAGGTCTGAGCTGGAAGGTCTGGGGTAGAAATCAGCATTCAAATGGTGTGCTTTGGACCAGTGGGTGGCACTGCGGACTCTTTGTTGGACCCTTTGTTAGACCCTGCATAATGTGATCCACATCTGGAGTAAAGAGTCTGGGAACTGGATTTTTTTTTTTTTTTTGAGACAGGCTCTCGCTTTGTGGTTCAGACTGGCCCTGAGCTCAGCCTCAAACTCACATCACAGCACTCCTCCTGCCTCTGCCTCCCGAGTGCTGGGATTACAGGCATGAGCCACTATGCCCGGCACTGTGGTATGTGGTACTGGTTGCTTCTGGGTGTGAGTCTCCATACCCAGTATGGTATGTGGTTACCGGGGAATCGAACTCGGGTCCTTGAGCTTGCAAGACAGGCACCGGAACCACTGAGCTAACTCCCCAACCCTGGGAACTGGATTTTGACCCTCCTTGGCTGGTGTGATCTCAAGTCTGTTCCAGGGAGAGGAAAAGCACTTGGCGAAGTTAGTTCCCAGGGTAGAGCCAGCAGTCATCACTGCTCACTTGTCTTGGGCCTTGTTACACCCTCCTGCATCCACATCCACAGGGAAGGGCTTATGGGAGCCCTGGAGACGGGAGCATTATGAGATAGCTGGTGCCAGTGCGGAGGTTTCACGGACTTTACCCTGAGAGGCGGCTGCTGGCTTCAGTGGTGACTGAGGAGCCTCAGCTTGGGTCAGCGCTTCTCTTGCTCTTAGGGCTGGCAGAGGCCTCTGTTGACTTCCATCTCCCCTCTCCTCTTGGCAGTGTCCTTCCTTCAGCGGTGCATCATGGAGGCCTTCAGGGATCTTGCCTCAGAAGTTGTCTCTTCTAGCCACCAGTTGTTTGGTTTTGATACATTGTAAAGCCAAGTCATAGCTGGTTTGCTTAGCACTTGGGGTGAATCTGTGTGAGGTACTCTGCGGTCTTCTCTGAGCCTCACACTGGTCCTTGGAGTTGAGGGTTTATTATCTCCTAGGATGATAGTGATTCCCTAAATTGCCTTAGGAGCCAAATTCAGGCAAGGATGAGGAAGAAGCAGATTTGGTCAGGGGTCTGAGCTGTTTCCTCACTGTCCTGGGCCCTGCGGCTCCAGTGAGGTCAGCAAGGGCCCCTTTGTGGAGCCACTGCTCAGAACATGACTGGTTGGAGGCGCAAGAGGGCAAGAGGTGCTGTGCTGGGCTCCTCTGATTAGTGGTGCATTTCCCCTAATCAGGTTCCAGCTAATCAATCCTTCTGTAAAGCTGTGATGTTCCACAAAGATATATCTAGTCAGGTCAGTTATTTTAAGGTAAAGTAAAACAGAAGCAAACAGAAATCTTAATTTTGCTATTGATTGGACTGTTTCCATTTTTCCACAATACTAGGGTACTAGGGAATGAACTCAAGGCCTTCACACTGTCTATCCCTCTTTAAAATTTTTGAGATAAGGTCTTGCTCAGTTACTAAGCTGTCCATGCTGGACTTAGACTCCTAGTCCTCCTGCCTAGTGTCCCAGAGTGCTGTGATTATATGTAGATACCATCATGCTGGCTTTTTTGGTGAGATTGAGTTTAACTGTGTTGCTCAGGCTGGTCTGTATCTCATGTGTTTAAATGGTCCTTTTGCCTCAGCCTCTTTCTGGGACTGCAGGTGCATGCTAGTTTAAAGGAGAAGAATCAGTCTTTATTTGAACATATTAATTACTAAAACCTAGAATCTACTTAGTATGCTGACAGTGGAATTATGGGGAAGACAGTAAGCTGTGGTTTAGCTATCGAGGATGATGAGCAACAGCCTCAAGATCCTTGCCTGGGACTGTGCCTCAATGCAGAGACCGCTCTAATGCTAGTACTATGCTCTGTCTTCCAGCTGAAGCATATTCCTCCCTACGGATTTCTGTACTATAAGCAACTGCAGTCTCTCTTTAGACAGTGTGGGCAAGTCAAGTCCGTCGTGTTTGATGGTGCAAAGTAAGTAGTACATCCCTGTAATCAGTTGGAGTTTTGAAGGGGCCCACTGTGATGTTTCACTGCCTTGGGGCCAGGTCTAAGGCCCAGATGTTGTGGAAACCATCTTTGAAGGCCTTGCTGCAGTGCTCGGCTAGGTTCTCCATCTGTCATTGAGGCTGGCCTGGGTCGAGGATCTCTGACCGTCTGTCTGGAGTCGTTCGGAGTCAGACAGCATAGAAGCCCTATTCATTGGGTTCCATTTGTTAGCAGGTTGGGAATGAATGGTGTGTGGGAGTTACTTTCAATAAAAAAATGCTTATGCTCAGAAAGAACAATAGTTTTAAAATTGATTTTCAATTTTTTTTTTAAAGTTTTTTGAGACAGGGTCTCGCTTTGTGGTTCAGGCTGGCCCTGAGCTCAGCCTCAAACTCACATCACAGCAATACTCCTGCCTCTGCCTCCCGAGTGCTGGGATTACAGGCGTGAGCCACCATGCCCGGCACTGTGGTATGTGGTACTGGTTGCTGCTGAGTGTGAGTCTCCACACCTAGTATGGTATGTGGTTACTAGGGGATCGAATTCGGGTCCTTGAGCTTGCAAGACAGGTGCTGGAACCACTGATTTTCAATTTTTAAAGTTAGAAATGTTTTCACATATCTTGTCCATGTTTAAAATTTTTTTAACTTGACAAAACATTGTAAGTTAGCTAATGAGAACACTTTTTCTTTGAAATGTTTATTTTACTTGAATCCAACATCTTAAATACATTTTCAGTTTGGATGAATACACTCCAACATTTTAAGTTCCATTTCTATGGTTAATATATTAATTTTATTTGTAGGCTGGTCAATTCCTTTAGCATGAATTCATAACTCTAATAAAGAAAACATTTCTAAGTATACTTAGCAACCCTAACATTATGAGGTTTTTCTTTTACTTTTTTCATTTTTGAGAAGGGGTCTTACTGTATAGTTTAGGCCAGCTTGGAACTCATTTTGTAGCTGAGGCTATCCTTGAACTCATTGGAATCCTCCTGCTTCAGCCTCCCAAGTTTAGGATTATAGGTGTACACTACCACATCCTGCTTACATTCAACAGTTTTACAGATTGAATGAATTAAACTTACAGTGTCTGAAGTTTTCTGACAAGTGATATAACCACAAGTAGTCAAACTCTGTCACACTTGTAAAATCACTATCCCTGACATGGTGCTTCAGAGGGCACTCCCATTATGAACAGTCCTGAGCCTGGGTTGCCAGCCCTGGTGCACCCCATATTCTGAATTAATCTGATGGTCACAAGGTAACGATCCCTGGCTTGGAGTCTGTTTGTCTCCTGTTTTTTCCAGTCTGGAATTTTTGGTAGGAATTTCATTAAATTTTACTGCACTCCTATTCTGATTTTTTAGTCACAGTGGAAATGGCATGTCAGTGTTTTGGCTGTAGTGGTGTCAAGGGTGATAGTAACAGAAGCAGGACGGCAGGCCTGCACTGTGGAGAGCCCATGTGAGGTGTGAGGGTGCCTTGTGCACAGGGGTGCTGGGGAGTGCAGTGACATGTCACCAGAGAGGCCCAGAGCAGGGCCAGTGACATTCATCTCAGGGAATATGGGGTGTGCGGGTCCTTGAGCAGGTGAAGGTGGCCAGTGGGACTCAGGTGGCTGGGACCCAGCAGGAGGACAGCTCAAGACTGAGCAGCCTGTGGCACATGGCTTGGTGGGAGTGGCCTTCGCATCCAGGTGGAGTCTGACTTAGGGGTCAGACAGTGTTTTTCCAATGGCCTCTGTGGTGGACCAATGAGTAGGAGCGTGAACAGAGCACACGGAGACCCTGAGTGTCCACACTGGTCTGTGTTCTGGGGCGTGATGTAATACCTGGAGGTAGACAGTCAGGAGAGGAGACCTGAGTCTTAGAAGGTGTCTGGTAGCCAGCCTGGTGCCAGCAGAAATGAAGAGGTGGCAGGTGGGGGAGGAGCTCTTGGGCTGGCTGTGGATTGCCTTCCAGAGAGCAAAGAGAGATGAGTGGAGGAGTTGGAGCTTTGGGGATGGCCTGCAGGCTTGTCCCAGAAGACCAGGAGGAAAGTGGTGTGGAGCTCAGGTGACAGGATTTGTAAAGAGAGACTTGGGCACCCTCCGAAAAGAGTGACAGAAACAAGTGCTTAACCACTTACCAGTCCAATTATTTAAACACAAGATGACCAAAAATTATACTTTTCATGAACTTTTATAATAGGAAATATAAAAATGACAATTTTGTCTGATTTATTCAGTAATTTTTCTCTGTATGGTATATCTTAAAACATTCAGCACACAATGCAGCTTTATAATTTGAATAGTAGTACCTAGTCTCCAGATTCTTTTTTCATTGTTGTCTTTCTTGGAACAACACACTTTACACTGTCACACTGGCCTTTCCTTTTTTCTCTTGGTGGTATAATTTCCATAGTACGTCCAACCCTGAGCATGATGTGAAGACATCGACTATGGACATCATGGTTGGCCTTTTGTTGTCCTGTAGTTTACAGTTATTTACTCTGTTGTTTTTTTTTTTTTTAGGATTTTTTGAGACAGGGTCTCACTTTGTGGTTCAGGCTGGCCCTGAGCTCAGCCTCAAACTCACATCACAGCAATCCTCCTGCCTCTGCCTCCCGAGTACTGGGGTTACAGGCGTGAGCCACCATGCCCGGCACTGTGGTATGTGGTACTGGTTGCTGCTGGGTGTGAGTCTCCACGCCCAGTATGGTATGTGGTTACTGGGGATTGAACCCGGGTCCTTGTGCTTGCAAGACAGGCGCTGGAACCACTGAGCTAACTCCCCAGCTCTTTTTTTAAATTTAAATCTTTATTGGTACATTATGAATACATATCATCGTCGCATTCAACATTGAGAGTTTGTACCAGAATATGACATAACTTGCTTCTCATTTCTACATGTGTCTGTTTTGTAGTGTAAAGGGACATCACTGAGTTCTGGAGAAGGATAAACACTGTTATCTACTGTACTTGTGATAAGGGTTTTTGTAGATTATAAAAAAAATTATAGATTACTTTTCACAAATAAAATGAACACAAAGTAATTTTTAAAAACCCCAGAATTTATTAGATTTCACTAGAAACAAATATCAAAGGTGAATACAACATTCTGAATAAAAAAGTATACAAAAATAGTCTCTATAAAACAAACAGACATACCAGTGTATCTTAGGTAAATAACTGACCAATTGCAACCAAACCTGCCAATTGACACTTGAGAGAGTACAACAGATAGGCTTCCTGAGTGACACTGGGGACACTGTTAGTGACTGAATTGGGCAGCGGGTGGGAAGGAAACACAGGCTTTACCCAGTGGGGGGAGGCAGGGACCAGGAGAGCACAAGAGCAGAGTGATTGTAGGCAGCTCAATGCCTATTCCTAGCCCCCAGAGTGACGCTGGCCCACAGAGAGTGTGCAGGGGTCCTTTGCCCCCCTGGGGCAGCTGCCCTTCATAGACACACAACGTGAATGCACAACTTTTTTCTTTATGCCCATGAGGTTCAGTGAGAATTTCTGCTAATACTGAGGAAATTAACGTAGTTTTTTAAAAATCAGATGCCTACAAATATATATTTCTGTTTGTGGAACAGGGCCTTTGTGGAGTTTTCCCGGAACCCAACAGAGAGATTTAAAACCCTTCCTGCAGTATACATGGCAGTGAAGATGGCCCAGCTGAAAATGTCCCTGGAGCTCAGCATCCATGCTGCTGAGGACGTGGAAGGGAAAGTGCAAGGAGAGGTGGTATCAAAGCTCCAGAATACGAGGTATTTCCAGAGGCCTCAGCTCCCTTAGCGATGTTGTTTTCTGGGGACCATGGGCCTTGCTGTTGCTTGGGTAATAGGCTCTGGCTTCTGTCTGGTGACACTGCCCTTGAAGCCCTGTTGCATCACCTGCGTGCTGGGCACATTAGCCTCTCTGAGCCTTGCTTTCCATCTGTGTGATAGATACACCTGTTGTGCAAGGCTGTTGAGAGGATTGAGCAAGACGTTCATGTAGTTTCCAGTTTAGATAGTAATGATACAGGCCTAATGTTAACTTTGTTTCCTCCATCTTATGTTTATGTTTCCCTTTGAAGATTCTCCTTTGAAACAGAGTGGTTTTGTTTCCAGAGGACCAAGGGTGGATACAGTGGTGGTGCGTGAGAGCACTGAGCTGGTGGCACAGGTCACCCAGCAGTGCTGTGTATTTTCCTGTGGGTGCTGGGCTCAGGACAGGGTCTGTGCCTCCCGGCAGCAGGTGTTGTGCTGTCCACCCCTCTTTGTATGGTTTCTTGCTTCTAGCCGTGTGGGTAGGAAGTGAAGTGTATCTCTTCCTACTCACCACTGCATGGCTCAAGGGTGAGCATTTCTGGGGCTTGGAAGACAATTGTGTATCTCCTAACAGTGTTGAGCCAAGTATGACATCTGTTTTCTAAAGTCAAAACCACTCCTGAGATCACAGAGTAGGAAGCCCTACATTTATGACTTAGGCCTTTCAAGAGATACTGTGTAAGAGTTCCGGCTTTTTGTCTTCCTGGAGAGTTGTGCACACTCCTTCCAGAGCCACTCAGGATGCCACAAGAAATTTACTTAAAATTTTTTTGTGTGTGAGACAATGTCTCACTGTGTAGTTTAGGCTGGCTCTGAACTCACTTTGTAGCCCACAGTGGCCTCAAATTCACAGCAATCCTCTTGTCACAGCCTCCTGAATGCTAGGATTATAGGTATGCATGACAGTGCTTGGGCAGAAATTCACTTTTGAGGCAAGATCCATTTTATCCTCTCAGGCTATGTTGGCTTTCTATCCCTGGGACAAATACCTGAGATGATTAACATGCAAGAGTAAAAGGCTTATTTTGACTCACAGTTCCAGAGATTGCTTGGCCTAGCTGCTTTGGACCTGGGGTGTCCCAGTACTTCACGGCAGGAGAATGGTGGAGGAAGCCAGGAAGCAAAAACAGAGCAATAGGAAGGATACAGGGTTGGACGTGGGGTGGTGCACTCCGGAGGCTGAGGCAGGAAGATTACTGGAATTTGAGGCCAGCCTGGGCCATAGTGAGTTCAAGGCCAGTCTAAACTATGCAGTGAGACCCTGTCTCAGAAGAGAAAGCACCCGGGCCGGGGATATAGCTCAGTGGTTCCGGCGCCTGTCTTGCAAGCTCTAGAACCCGGGTTCGATCCACGGTAACCACATAACAATACTTGGCATGGAGACTTACCCCAGCAGCAACCAGTAGCACATACCACAGTGCTGGGTGTGGTCGCTCACGCCTGTAATCCCAGCACTCAGAAGGCAGAGGCAGGAGGATTGCTGTGATGTGAGTTTGAGGCTGAGCTCAGGGCCAGCCTGAACCACAAAGTGAGACCCTGTCTCAAAAAACCTTAAAAAAAAAAAAAAAAAGAGAAGGCACCCAAGGCCCCGGTTATGCCCTTCAAGGCCACTCTTCTAGCGACCTCACATCCTCCCTGCTTGGGCTGTCTCGGTCATTTTCTTGTAGCTGGGACAAAGTACCCAACAGCCGCAGCTGAAAGGAGGAGGGGTTGAAATTCAGAAGTCTCGATCTGTTTTCAGAAGCTCTAGATGTGAGTGTCAGGGCCTGGGGTGCAGGGGAGAAGAAGCTGCTCCCGTTGTGGTGGCCAAGAAGCAGAGGGCCAAGCCTCTGTAGGAGCAGGGAAGGGGATTGATCCTCCAGCTGTAGCCCTGTGACACCAGCCCACCTAGCGGCCAGTCCAGAGTCAGACCCAGGATCCAGTCCCCTTTGAAAGCCCCACTCATGAGTGCATGTGGGGGTCATTCTGGACCTGAACCAGAGCAAGCAGCAAGACCACTTCCTGAAGCTCCCCACCTCTCAGCAGTGCCGTAGCCCACATCCCAGTCCTGTAGGTCCTGGGCCTTCCAGATGTGCACTGTAGCATGGGCTTGGGTATTTTATTAAAATGTTCTTTTCTTGAAGAAATTCCAGCATGGGTCAAAGGATAACTTCCCAGTAACTCTTGATTTTTATGTCTTTTTCTTTAACAAAACTTATGTTGTATAGGGTGAATGTAGACTTCCAGAAGCAGACAGTAGATCCTATGCGAGTCTCATTCAACACACTGGACAGGTCCCAGACAGTAGCAGATCTCCTCTTAACCATTGACGTTACAGAGGTAAGAACATGACTGAGTTCTAAAACTACCCTGTTGTTGTGGAGTCAGTCTATGTACACAGACTCACTCACAGTAGTCAGCTAGCGGATGTGAGTGAGCTTAAATTATTGCTGTTATAAATTGGAATGTATCTAAAATAGAAAATAAAATGTATTTACTCTATAATTAGAGTTAATTTTTAAAATGTGAAGTACGTTTAACATACAACAGGCCCATAATCCATGTGTTTCTCGCATCTAGGAAGCACTGATTTGTATGTGTCACCTTCCCACTGGCTTGAGCCACCAATGGTACCTGCATGGCTATCCATTGAGGGGTGTGGGGTACTCACTGGGTGGTCCCCAGTGAGTCAGCCATCCGTGTACATCCATGTTCAAGGCAATGGAGATGTGAGAAAGTGCTAAAATTAACATATTTAGGAAGATATGTGTTAAAAATACTAAGGAACATAATAATGTATGCTTGTATCATTCAGTTTATATCAATAAGACTAACGTTTTCACCATTATTATTTGGGTATGGTTTTACTTCTTTAAATTTTCAGTTAAAATATTTTTATGCGGGGCCAGGGATTTAGCTCAGTGGTTCCAGCACCTGTCTTGCAAGTGCAAGGACCCGGGTTCAATTCCCTGGTTAACCATGTACATACTGGGTGTGGAGACTCACGGCCAGCAGCAATCAGTACCACATACCACAGTGCCGGGCGTGGTGGCTCACACCCGTAATCCCAGCACTTGGGAGGGAGAGGCAGGAGGATTGCTGTGAATATGAGGCTGAGCTCAGGGCCAGCCTGAACTATAAAGTGAGACCCTGTCTAAAAAAAAAAAAAAAGTATGCTTTCTGGTCAACCCATAGCATGCTCTTTGGGAAATTATGGACAGAATCTGGGACCCTGATGGAATGGAACCCTTAGATCATGGGCCCATGGCTCTGGCAATGCGGGCTGGACTGCTTGATGGGGCCTCCACTCTCCTATGCCAGCCCCTACCTGCCAGCTCATCCAGGGGGCTGTATATTGGCACCCACCTGGCCCTCACCAGCTTTGGGACAGTTGGGGCCCTGCTTGTCCTTTGGACTGACCAGTCTTGATGCCCTTGGTCCTTGGGTGCTAGTGAGTCTTGTGCCTGGAGTACAGAACTCATGATCCACATTTCCTTACCATAGTTGTCCTGGACACCCTCTTTTTTCCTGCCAAGCACATGCCTAGGAAGGAGCTTGTGAAGGGCTGTGTGATCCACTTGGCTTTGTCTCTGCCTGTCCCTCTGCTTTCTTCTTTCAGGTGGTGGAAGTGGGACACTTCTGGGGCTACAGGACAGACGAAAGGAACGCAGAACTTCTCAAGAAGCTGACTGCTGAAATTAATAGACTGGAGTTGGTACCTCTGCCAGTCTGCCCACACCCCGACATGGTCTGTCTGGCACCTTTTGGGGATTCTGATAAGAAAAACTACTTCAGAGCTCAAATCCTTTTTGTGTCTGGAAATTCTGCCGAGGTATGTTTTTCTATAGCAAATTGTTCAAAAACAAAGGAAACAGACTTACAGTGACTTGGATAAAATCTTCTGTAAGTACAGGTGGATATTAGATAGAAAACAGTGACCATTAGCATAGGACTATAAGGTAAACCAAGTCTTCTGAGAAGTCTGTGCTTATAGACTTAGAGAAGACTACTGTGCTGCCATTGCTCAAGTAGGACATTGTTTTTGACCTGTGTCAGAGCATTTGTTCTCTTTATCTGCTAGGTATTCTTCGTAGACTATGGTAACAGGTCTCATGTAGACCTAGATCTCTTAATGGAGATTCCCTATCAGTTTCTTGAGCTTCCATTCCAGGTAAGGTGGAAAAGACTCTAGGAAGTGGGTGTTGAACACTAGAAGGGTCTGGATAGAGGGTGTAGCCTGCCCTTCACTTCACCCTGGGCAGCCCAGCCAGATGGGGAGGGATTGTGTCAAACCAGCCAGACCAAGTCTCTGCTCTCAAAAATGTTTTTCAGAGGTATTTTTTGCCATTATTGATTTTAGAGTGGGGTAAAAACTTAGCAAAAGAAAAGTTGTTACCTCACTTTCTGATACTATTTCTGAGGCTTATACTTGTGTTGGCACCAGGTGAGCTGGGCTGGGGACTTGGCCACAGTGCCCTTGCCATCAGAATGGCAGTCTCGGGGCCGGGGAGTTAGCTCAGTGGTTCTGGCGCCTGTCTTGCAAGCACAAGGACCCGGGTTCGATTCCCCGGTAACCACATAATACTGGGTGTGGAGACCCACACCCAGCAGCAACCAGTACCACATACCACAGTGCCAGGCGTGGTGGCTCACGCCTGTAATCCCAGCACTCAGGAGGCAGAGGCAGGAGGATTGTGATGTGAGTTTGAGGCTGAGCTCAGGGCCAGCCTGAACCACAAAGCGAGACCCTGTCTCAAAAAAAAAACCCCAAAAAAACCAAAACAAAAAAACAAAAAAAAAAGGGCAGTCTCAAGGTTACACTGCCTGGCTGGTACTGGTTACGAGTCAGGTTTCTTTAGTGGGGAAGTTTCATTGCCCCAAACCAGTTTGGGATTTTTATGAGGATATCAAGAGCATGAGCCCTTCAGGCTGCATTTCAGTGGAAACTGGGCAGAATGCTTCACTCACTTATACAACCATTAGCGTGCTTTTCTGTCTTGCAGGCTTTGGAGTTTAAAATTTGCAAAATGCGGCCCTCAGCCAGGTCTCTTGTATGTGGTGAGCACTGGAGCCGCAGGGCCAGCAAGCGTTTCGCCTCTCTGGTAAGCAGATGCGCCCTCCTGGTGAAGGTCTTCTCAGTTGTGCACAGTGTTCTGCACGTGGACGTGTACTGCTACTCGGGAGTGCTGGACACCATCAACATCAGAGATGTCCTCATCAGTGAGGGCCATGCTGAGCTAGCAGAGGAGTCCTACGAGTCCAAAGTATGTGCCTTTGTCCCCAGGAAGTGTGTGTGTGTGTGTGTGTGTGTGTGTGTGTGTGTTGTGCACGTGCATGCGCGTGCATGTGTGTGCACATGTGTGTTTGCATGTGTTTGTGGAGGGGGCTGCTCTGCTTTCTCAAGGGTGATGGGCAGTCACCGTGTGCTATGCTGCAGAGTCGGTAGGATTTTTTCAAATGTTTTCAGGGTCTCTGTGAGGCTAAGCTAGGATAGATAGGAAATGTTTTTGTTGCTTTCTTTTTCAATCTATTTGTTTTCTCCTTGAAATGAAAAATAGTTTTGAAAATGTTTCGTATTTGAGTTTTTTTAAATTGAATTCTTTATTGGTACATTTTATATATACATCATTATCACACTTATATTTGGTTTTTAAAAGTGTGTTCCAAGAATTATCTCTGTAATTGAAATAATTTTTATTTTAAGCCAGACATAATGGCACCAACCTGTAAGCCAAATTGCTTGGGAGGCTGAGCAAGA
>PVIR01015125.1:13887-38991 GCA_004026965.1 Petromus typicus | reverse complement strand
TAACAATCTAATGCTGAACCTTAAACTACTAGAAAAACAGGAGCAAAGCAAACCAAGAGCTCATACAAGAGAGGAAATCATAAGGATCAGAGCAGAAATTAATGCAATAGAGACTAAGAGAACGATACAGAAAATCAACAAATCAAAGAGTTGGTTTTTTGAAAGGATAAATAAAATTGACAGACCCTTAGCCAACCTTATAATTTTTCTCTGTTTTCCTTTTTTTTTTTTTTTTTTTTTTTGAGACAGGGTCTCGCTTTGTAGCTCAGGCTGGCCCTGAGTTCAGCTTCAAACTCACATCACAGCAATCCTCCTGCCTCTGCCTCCCGAGTGTTGGGATTACAGGAGTAAGCTACCACGCCCGGCACTGTGGTATGTGGAACTGATTGCTGCTGGGCGTGAGTCTCCAAGCTCAGCATTGTTGTATGTGGTTACCAGGGATCAAACCCAGGCCTTTGCACTTGCAAGACAGGTGCCAGAACCACTGGGCTAACTCCCCAGCCCTGCTTTCCTTCTTTTTTAAAACAGAGATTCTCAAAGTAAGTATTGACAGTCCTATGAATTTTGAAAGGATCTGTTGTAATTTCATCCTTTTCATAGATAAATTCATGGATTTGAATCTTTCCTCTTTTTTATAAAGTTGGCTAAGGGTTTGTCAATTTTATTATTTTATTTATTTATTTTATTTTATTTAATCTTTCAAAAGACCAACTCTTTGATCCATTGATTCTTTGTATTGTTTTATTATTCTCTATTGCATTAACCTCTGCGCATTTCTTTAGAATTTCCTCCCTTGTATGAGCTTTGGGCTTGACTTCCTCTTCTTTTTCTAGAAGTTTGAGGTTGAACATTAGGTTATTTATAAGCATGATTCTAATATCTAAAACATTATGAAGCCTCAAACTAACTTTTTCATATTTACATGTAACAGACAAGTAAAATCTCATAATGCTAAGTTTGAGTTTATAAAATTTTAGTTGTTACAAAACTAGTTACAATAATACCTAGAAAAATCTATTTACATGTTATTTTCTTTAACTTTAATTGTTTCCATTGACTTTGAACAAATGGAAATATTCATTGTTATACAAGACCGCTCTGTGACTCAAATTAAATCATGTTGAGAGTCTTCTGTATTATTGTTCCTCTGGTAGCATAAAGCCTCCTGTCTCTTTCACTTACTTGTCTATACTATGTGGTGCTGGATTTCTTTTTTAAATTAAAACTATCTCATGTTTTTCATTCAGGAAATTAACTATACATCTAGAGTTTAAAATTCTTGTTTATATAAATATATGTGTGAACACTACTAAGCGAACATTGTTATATTTGATGAACTTTTCAATAACTAAAAATGAGGAAGAATAATGAGCAACAGTTCAAAAAATTATATTGTACCATAATCAGCATACTATCTATTTGATTTCATATTTAATGAAGTAGATTTAGTATAACCGTATGACTCTTGTACATTAAAATTATATCTTATTAAAAGAGAAGTTAGTGAGATTGTTTAGTAGTCAAATAAATTATTGTTGATTAATAATTTAAATCAATGCAAGCCTTCTCTTAATTTAGAACACTAAACTTTTCTATTATCATGAGATTAATACAACTAGTAAAATAAGAATTGTGCAATATGAACTATTAAATAACAATTAGAATGTAAAATTACTGTGAACATGCAAATCATGTATTTTCTTATGTAAACAAGTATTGCAAGAATATGAAATGGTGAGCTGTGCTGACTAGTGTTTTGAAAGCTAGCTTTTTTCAATTTTCTGTAAGCTTTTTATAATATTGTTATATTATTTTCTAAATAAAACTAAAGCATTTATTGAAAAATAGGGTACATTGTAGTTTTTTTTTTAGCAAACATTTATTTTTCTCTCTTTCTTATTAGTACAAGGATATAAAGGCTAGTATTACAAGCTGCCTCCCTTCTAACCTATGTAGAACAGTTGATATAATAGAAATTTGAGCTCTGTAGACAGTTCTGCATTTCCCTGGTTAAAATCTTTAAATTAAAAATGATGAAGTCTTCAAGCCTTCAATAATCTTAGCCAGCCCTATCAGCTCTCCCAGGGATATTAAAGCCTCTGTGAAATTCCCCTCACATTGAGCCAGAGGTGGCCAGGGTGACAGAGCACTGTGGATGTGGCACTGAAGCAAGATCAATCACAAAAAGCCTCACAGCATCTTCCTTGGTCTCTTGGAGCACAAGTGTCTGTGAGAGAAGCCAGTTCCTGCATTACAAAGCCACTCACATGCCAGGTGGGGCCCCAGGATGACAGGAGGCTGGCCGAGGCCCAGCACTGACTGGCTGGCCATTAGCTGAGACACCTGGTTTGGGTGACTGTAACCCTATCACATCTTTGATTATGACCTCATGAAAGACATCACACCGGAATCCCTCAGTGGGAATTCCTGATCACAAGACCTGTGGGAGAAAAAATAAATGATCATTGTTTTTCTAAGCCTTTTCATTTTAGGAAAATTTGTTATGTAGCCAAAGGTAACTATAACAGAATTCCTTTCTCTGTTATTTAGAAGTTGTGCGGAGCTCTATGCAGTCTTTTAGATGTTCCTTAAATGAGCTGCCACAGCAGTGACCAGTTAATATCTTTAGGAATAACATGAGTAGCACTAGGTAGGACTGGTGAAGTTGGCTGCGGCAGGTCCCATGAGATGACATGTCTTGTCCCTGATTACCTGATATTCTTCCTATAGTAATTCTGGAAAATCTTTATCAGGGTGACAGAAAAACGACATGAAAACAGATCATCTGACTGACACTGCATGTTGTATAACTGAATGCATAAATGTTTTTGTATAGTTGTTTTATGTGTTTAAGCTTTTAGAATTTTTTCAACATGGATTTTGATAAATCTCTTTATTATTTTGATATTTTTGATATTATTTTGATATTATTATTTGAGATTATTTTGATAATCTCTTTATTTTTTTAATTGAAATCTTTATTGGTACATTACATATATGCATCATGATTGCATTCCATAATGGGGATTTGTACCAATATAAGGCACAACTTAATTCTCATTTTTTTCCCACAGCCCTACCATCCTACCATCCCACTATGTACATAAAATTTGTTTCCTTTCTTTTTTGTTATGATCTCATTATTTTTCCCCCTTGACCCTATTTCACTTTGAGTATTTTCTATTTCACAATATATAAGATATAATTCTAAGACTCATTTACATATATATTTTCTCATACCAGAGAAAAGATGCGATATGTACCTATCTGTGCCCTATTTATTTCACTTATGAGGACATCCTCAAGGAATGTCCATTTAAGTATAAATGATTCAAACTCATCATTTTTTTTATGGCAGAGTAATACTCCATCCTGTAGAAGAACCACAGCTTTTTATCCAGTCTCCAGTTGATGGACACTTGGTTGTTTCCAAGATGTGGCAATCACAAACTGAGCTGCTATAAACATGGGTGCACATATGTCACTGTGATATGAGTCTTTTAATTCTTTTGTGTATATACTTAGCAGGGCGATGGCCAGGTCAAATGGGAATTTTAGAAGCCTGGTACCACCCCAAAGCTCCAGAGTAGTAAAGATTAAGTTCTACTTAGACAACAATAAAATTTATTTATTTAAAAATAATAAAAATGTAGTCCATAAGTAAAGATTAAGTTCTACTTAGACAACAATAAAATTTATTTATTTAAAAATAATAAAAAATATTTAAAAAATAATATTTGTTTATTTTAAAGGCAAAGTCTTTGTGAGATAAAGGATGACTCAGTTGTGCCAGCTAAACACACTTATTAGACCTAATTTAAAAATGAATAATTATATGGCAATAAATGACAAAAGGAAATCTCATGGCTATAAAATTATGAGATTCCAACATTATTTATTTTGATGCAGTCTAGCTACTTGAAAAGTGTAAGTTCAGACAAATAAGGAGTGTATTAATAACCATCTTGTGAGTTTGTTAAAGTTAAAATTACAAAAATATATTTCCAAAGAACTGCAATTTTAGCTGCATTTTCCTAGAAACAGTATGAACATACATTTTTCTTGTCCTTGAAAAATGAAGACTATAACCAGAACCGGAAGCTTCCTGTACTTCTTTGGTTGGTATCATGTCTCTGACATACAGGCCTGTGACCTTCTTATGATCTGACGCCTATTTGTTAATGTTCTAGGATGAAAATGACACTCATTGTCTCAGAAGTGTTTTCTACTTTGCCCTCACTCCATTGCTTTATTTCAGACGTATTTGCTGAGATACACTTGTAAGTATTCATCAAATTCTTTCTTTTGCCAGAGCTGAAGGGGAAACAAGCAGCTAAACAAGGCCTTTTTGGCAGGTAAGAAAATATTTGAAAACCATGCAAATAATGCTTGCAGTTTGGTTTCCTTCAGAGATTTACATTGTTCACAATCCAACCTTAGCATACTGCAGTGTTATTTCCCCACCTCATACTTCTAAAAAGCAAAATTGTCATAATATGCTAATTCCTTGATCATAAAGACTAGGCCATTTGGTGGAAAGTTAGCATTTACTAGTGTAAATCAACCTCCCTGCTTCCTTATTCAGAATTAGATGTGAATCTATAGGTAGCATTCTGAAGAAAAGATACCATAAGCACTGAAGTTCTTTAATAATGTTTGCTGAGTGTAAATTGTATGCATATGGGTATGTATGTGTGCACACATGGGTTTGCAAAGTATATGTTTTATTAAGACTGAGATGAAATGCAAACCAAGAGATGATTTTTATACATTCAAGGGAATTTAAACATTAGTTGTGCATTTGATTTTGAAATGAAATGATTATTTTATTTTATTTTCCTCTGTGATAGTGGTGCATTCCTCAAGGAGGTCTCATTTTAAAGAGATACGGAAATATTATTATATATTTTCAAAATGTAAGACTTGGTGATTCAAGATACAAATGCATTGCAAATGTTCACTCCAATAGAGCAATGAACATAGTTACAGTTGCTTTAGCTTTGCTAAATCAATCATTTTAGCAGGTGTGAAATTTACAGAATTTTGTGCACTCGTATTTTGTGCACTCGTATTATTCCCAAGAGTGGAGCATTGGGCATTAGTTGCCTACTCTGGTGGAAGACAGTAAATAACTCCTGAATTTCTGGTGAGAGTCCTACACCTGGCACGAGGCTTTGTACAAACTCATGAGTATGAAACCATGAAGACAAAACACACAACTCAGACAAAGTGATTTTGTCAGCAGAATTCTAGCAAGGTAGCTGTCCAGCCCAGATGGAAGCTACCTGTGGTAAATAATGCCTCATTTCTGTCTCCCCTGTGTCACTTTGCACTGTGCCTGAGGGATCTCAAAAGTGCCTCCTTCTGGCTTTCACCACACCCTGAGGGTCAGTGTGGTTACTGAGCTCAAACGTCACAGTGCATCTTGTTCCAGAAGGAATGAAGACAAAGCTCAGGCGATCTGCACAGTTCAGCCCTCTCTGGGATATTTCATCCCCAGTACATTCCGCCTATGAAGAGCAAACGAGATGAAGGCAACCTGATAGCCAAAGGACATTTTCCACAGTAAGTGTGGTTACCTACAAGTATAGTAACCATGCTGTATATTTTACCTCCAGAATTTGTTCATCTTGCATATTTATATATTCAGAGAGAAGTTTGGGCATGGTTATTTTTATGAATCAACTTGCCAGGCCCCAAAAGATGACCACGTCATTGACTGAACATTTTTGAGGGTATATCTGTGAAAGTATCTTTAGGAGAGATTAACATGTGAATTGCCTTCGTAAAGATCTCCCTGACCAATACAGGGGGACATCCTTCAATCCCCACAGGGCCTCGGTAGGACAAGAAGACAATGAAAGACATTTTCTTTCACTTAGTTGACAGATATGTTCACCTCCTCTTACCCTTGGACCCTGATGTTGCTGTTCTATTTAGCTTTGACCAGTGTTTATGCTGTCATTGCTGTAGTCTGTTAGCCTTGAGCTCAATTTTATCACTGGATTTCCTTTCTTACTTCTCTAACCTGCACACAGAAAACCCTGAGACTCCAAGAATCTATGGGGACATGATGAGAGACTTCACCTCATGGGAAGAAAAGGATAGAAATTTTAAAAATTTTGAAAGAAGAGGAAACTAAAATTCTTTAATTTAAAAAAATGCATAACATACCAATTCATGAAGCTTCAAAATATAATGAACCCAAAGAAATCCAATTCATGGCACATCATAGAGAACCTGAGAACAAAACACGGAGAAAAAACCTGAAAGACAGTAAGGGAAAACAAAACTTTACATGTAAAGACTGCAACACCATGTATCAAATGCTGGAATAAACTATCAAGCCAGGCAAAGGTAGTGCATGCCTATAATTCTAGTATTCCCAGCATTCTAAGAGGCTGAGTCATTAGGATGTCTAATTTGAATTCTTCTTGAGGAATTTAGTGAGATCCTGCCTCAAAATAAGAAACAAAAGGGTAGATAATGTAGCTCAGTGTCAAAGCTATGCATTCAATATTCAGCACCTAAGAAAGAAAGGAAAATCATCCACCCAGAAATATACACAAAGAAAATGTCATTCCGAAATGAAAGGAAAATCAAGACTATTTTTAGATGAAAGAAAGCCAAGAGATTTTGTTGTTGGCAGACCTCCTCTGGAAAAATAGTCAAGGATGTTCTAGAAAGAGAAATAAATTATAGAAAATAAGTCTTAGGGGAATGGAAATGTACCAGTAAAGATTTGAATAAAAAAAGGAAGGAAATATTATTGGCAAAAGTTTGAGTATGTACATTAAATAAATGTACATTTCTTTTAAAATCACCTTTGGATGGCTCAATAAGGATTATAATGTAATTAGGTGTGGTTATAAATGCTTGTAGAAATATTGAAGATAATTACAATTAGGAAGGCACGTGGATATGAAGGGAGGAATCACAATACTGGCAGAATGATGACACCAATAAACAGTGATAAAAATGAGGGTATAATAGTTCCTCAATCACTAGAATTTATAAAGAGACAGTAAAAACAATAAGAAAATGGATTCTAAAAATGGTTAAGTAATGCACAGGAAGGAAGAATAAAGAAAGTAGAATTAAAACTCAAAAAGGACAAAAAATAAAATCCCCAAATAATATGGCACACTTGCCTCTCTTACATTAATAATTACATTAAACTGAAATGTTTTGAATTTAAAAATTAAAAAAATCAGATTGGAAAACTGAATTTTTAAGAATCACATAAAATATAAGTGGGTAGAAAGTAAAATTAAGGGAAAACATGTGTTTTGTGAATATAAAGGAAAACACACCAGGAAGAATTATGTAAAAATCAAAATATCAAAGTATTGAAGAAAAATGCTGCAGACAAAGATATAAACTGACAAAAGGTGAATACCCTGAGCCAACATAGCAATCTGAATTGTGGACACAACAGAAGAAGGCACTCAAAATACTGGAAAGAACTGAACTCATAATTCTAAAATTTCCAACCCCACCAGAATGTCTGGGTGGTTTCAGTGAAGAATACTGACAATAATGTACAGAAAAGCCAGTGCCAACTTCATGCAATCAACTCCTAAATTAGAAAAGAAATGAATTCTTCAATTTTATTTATGAAGCTACTATTTCCTTGATACTAAATCAAAGATGATAAATGTATTTGTCCTCTGGTGTGCTTATATGTGTTTAAGGTAATATTGGCAAATAATTCTGATGAATTTAGATTAATATATATGTATATATATTTTTGTACTGGGAGTTGAACTCAGAATCTAGTGATTGCCAGGCAGGCATGGTGCTACTGAGTTATATCCTTAGCCCAATAAAAATATTATTAACATAATATTAATAAATAGAGTTCAACAATATAAAAAGTCAAACACTACTGAATAATCCCAGGTAGGGATTATTCAAGGTACTAAAAGCTGGTCCAGTATTATAAGATCAATTAATATTATCTATCGTAATTACCAACCTTATGTAAAAAAACACAGGCAGAACTAATAGATACAGAAAAAGCACTTGACAAAATATAACAATCATACAAGTTTCAATAAAATAGAAGCAAGGAAAGCTCATTTACAGCTCATTTGCAACATTTACAGAAAAGGTAAAAGTAGGCTGAAAGCTTTTTATCAAAAGATCAAAAGCCAAGTGAGTTTCTCTCATTACTCTCGTTCAGCATGACATCTAAATATCTAGTTACTATATTAAATCAGAAAAAGGAAATAAAGATCGTGTAGCTGGAAAGGAAAGAATCAAACAGTCCGAATTTACAAGTGACAATATGGTCTACATTGAAAAATCTAATACCTGAAAATTTTCATAACAAATGGCAAGTGAGTTCACTACTGTCACAAGATATAAGATAAATATACAAGAATGTGTTTCTATGAGCTAACACTGAAAATGTAGACACAGAAATTAAAAATATAATTTATTACCACTTAAATATTTAGGTGCTCATTTAACAATACATATAGGACTAGTGCACTAGATAGTAAAAAGATATTGATGAAAGAAGGAAATGACCCTATATAATGAATAGGGAATCATGTTTTGTGCCTAGACTGGAAATTTCAGCACTGGAAGATGTCATTTATTCCAAAAAAGATATAATGACTATACTTTTATCAAAGTCCCAGCAAGACATTTAGTAGATACTATAAGCAAGGTAATCCTAAAACTTATATGCAAAGAGGAAAGAATAGAGTGAAATTATTTTAGAAAGAATAAAGTGAGAAGAGGCAGTTAACTTGACTTGAAGACTACACAGCTGCAATAATCGTGACTGAGTAGTACTGGTTGAAGGTCAGACAGACTGACCAAGAAACAGGAGTGACAACCTAGAAACACACCCACAGAAGTTTGCTCAGTTGACTCTTTTATTTTTTAGTTTTGAGACAAGGTCTCACTTTGTAGTTCAGGCTGGCCCTGAGCTCACTATGTAGCCTGGGCTAGCCTCAAACTCACAGCAATCTTCCTACCTCTGCCTTCCAAGTTCAACTAACTTTTATGACAGAAGTACACAACAAGTGCAACATCGAGAAGATTGTATCTAACACAGGATGCTGGAACTGATGGACATTTTTACATTGGTTAAATAGTGACCTAAATCTATAAATTAGACAGAGCCTGCAGCAAAATATATCAGAAGCTTAATGCAAAATGGGAAATCAGAAAAATTTCAATTAGAAAGTATAATACATTGTGGGATTTAGAACTAGGTGAAGTGTCTTTAGTCTTGAAAAGTAGAATCTATGTGAAGAAGGACTGATAAGTTGAATCTCATTGAATTTAAAAAATTTTTCTTTGGAAAACATACTATTAGGAAGATTAAAAGAAGAAGTTACAGAGGACAAAATATTTTAACTTGCTTATTTGTCAAAGAACTAGCATCTAGAAATGCATAAATAATTCTCAAAATGCAGCAGTGCAATTAAATAACATAAAACACATAAAGAGACATGACAGGAAATTCCGTAGTGGTGCAGATGCACATGTCAATATATTTAGCACTACTGAGTCATGAGGAAATGTAAAGTAAAACCACATCATTGTAAGACTGTAGATCTCCCATAGTAGCTTATTAGTTTTAGAAGGTGAAAACATTAGTGATAGTGAAAATGCAGAAAAGCTAGAATATCCATGCACTGCAGAGGGAATGAAACCAAGTGCAATCACTCTGGTATCAGCTGGCAGTTAAAATAAAAGCACTAAAAAGAAAAAAAAAATCCTCATTTGTCTTACTGATTACACTCTTAATAATACTGTCCAAGAAATGAAATCTCAGGTTTACTGGAAAACCTGCACTCAAATGTTTATAGCAAGTTTATTTGTAGTAGCCCAAATGGAAAATAATTTATGTAGGTTTGAAAGATTACATGCTGTAATTTATGTGACACTTGTACATTAATGTAACCTCTACACATACTTGAAACATGAAAAGATACCAAATAAGCATATCAATTGTTACTAAGACTTAAGGGGGCTGGGGTGGGTGGAAGAGAAGTAGGTGTGATTAGAAAGAGTAGTGAGTGGGATCCTTGTATTATTGAGAATGATCTACCTCGTGATCGTACCAATACTACCACTCTGAGTATGAAAATATAGTCTAGTTTTCCTACATTTGACCAGTGGAAGAAATAAGATGAAGTACTTGCAGGAATCATCATATTATTTTTAATAGCCCTATGCCAATTACAATTAACTCAAAATAAACCTATTATTAAATGACTTTTAGTTTTGTATAGTTTATATAATGAAAGTGCTCCACAGTCAGGTTACTAATGTGCTTTATATTACATGTTTGTGCATTCATTAGCATTGATGCTCCTCAATTTCTACAGATTTTGTCAAACAATGAATTTTAAGAAGGGTGAGTTACGTTTCAAATATTAAAAAGTTCTGGATTCATTTTTGCATTCAAATTCCAACAGAATATAGTCACTCCATCCTCACTCTGCAGGGCCTTACCAACAGATGAAGCCAGAAACTTTTCAGCTAGATCAGACTTGCCCAGAGTCTTGGCTCACTCATTTCACATCTTGCTAGGACACTTCCGGTATCTGTAATAACACACTGAGTCAGTATTACGATTTTATTGTTTGTAAGAGTCTTGATTCCATTATCTCTTTTAATCGTCACAAGAACTGCAAGTGGTTGGGAGGGTATATATTATCATCCTCATTTTTTTTTCCAGGAAATGAAATAGATGCCTGAGTATTGAAATGAACTCAGCTACGTCCCCATGGTTAAGAAGTTATGAGGACAAGAACTGGAGCTCAGACTTTAAAATTCCTTCTGCACAATGCTGCTTCATAGTTAACTGTCTTTTGTTCTCATCTCCTTCTCATTTGTAATAGTATCTTTTTCAGACTGTAATGAATGTGAATCTGCTCTTCTCTGAAAGGTGCCACTTTTAATATAGTAGTGTTCTCCTTTCTCTAGGCGGGATAAGGTCAGCTCTATCTATAAATTTTCTTTAATCTTAGTTCTTGAGATATAAAAGTGAATTAGTTCTTCACCAGCCAAGGGCATTCAAAAATATCGGATCATTTCTATTTAAGAAAATCAAACCAGAGAAGTCATGCATGTTGTAATTCTATTTAACACGTTTTAGGCAGTAATTAGTATTTCTAAGAGAATAAAGATGAATTCTTTTTTGAAATGAAGAAGAAAATTGCTTTGAAAGAAACATAACACTGTCTCTCATTCACAACATGACAAATTTTACTCAGAATCTGAACTAAAAGTCTTTCCTCATATCAGGGAGGATATTTTATCCATAACAAATACATGGCCCATTGGTACTCATTGATCTCTTGCAACAAAATATTTGCCTTGACCATACTTACTCAAATTTCTCTCTTACGTTCTTAACTATTATTCATAGTCAGAAAAAGAAAAGAAAGAAAAACATTGATGATAAAAAGGAAAAATAGAAACAAAGCTGTATATTGGGATGCGGAGGGACTGAAGGGAAGGCAGAACAATGGCAGAAATAAGAATCAAGATATGTTCTCATACAGAGAAAATAAAGATGTAAATGAGTTCTAGAACTGTATGTTATATATTGTGAAATAGAAAATACTCAAAGTGAAACAGGATGAAGGGGGAAAGATAACGAGATTAGAACAAAAAAGAAAGGAAACAAAGTTTATGTATATAGGGATGGGGGTGGTAGGGTGGGTAGGGCTATGGGAAAAAAATGAGAATTAAGTTGTGTCATATACTGGTACAAATTCTCATTGTGTAGTGCTATCATGATTTGTATATGTAATGTACCAATAAAGATTTCAATTAAAAAAAAGAATCAAGATATGCGACGTACAGGTACAAACTCTCAACGAGGAATGCAGTCATAACACATATCTAAAATGTACCAATGAACTCAATAAAGAAAAAGAGAATGAAATGGTAAACAAACCATCTTTTTCATAACCTGGGGCAAAATAAATCTTGCTTAGTTCTGCCCATACCTCTTGTTCTTTCGGTACTGTACTAGGTTCTCTGCAGCCTTGCTTAGCTTTCTGCAGGGGAGAATCTTCTCTTTTTGACCTTCGAGTGTCTGAGAAACCTTATATCAGGACATCCTCCTTATATCAATGTCCTCTTCCTCTTTTGTATGAGTCATTTCTAGTAAAATCTTCTTATCACGACTACATTTGTTTATAGTTGATAATCAAGGAGGATGTGAAAGTATGCAAGAAGTATAACAAGACAGTCATTCCCAAGACAAGGGAGCAGACAAAATGACTAGAGCCTGTGTGAGAGTTGCTGTCATGCAAAGGGTCATTATAGAGGACTTGCACTACAGAAAGATGAAATAAACAGGGGCTCGCTTTTGTAGTTCAGGCTCAGCTTGAACTCACCACAATCCTCCTGCCTCTGCGTCCCTAATGCTGGGATTACAGGCTTGAGCCACCACCATGCCCAACACTGTGGTATGTGGTTCTGATTGCTGGTGGGTGTGAGTCCCCACACCCAGCATTGTTGTATGTGGTTACCTGGAATGGAACCCCAGCCCTTGCACTTGCAAGGTAGGCGCCAGAACCACTGAGCTAAATCCCTAGCTCAATCTTTCTTTCCTTTTAATTTTTATTTTTGAGACAAGCTCTTGGTAAGTTGGCCAGGCTGATCTGCAATTTAAAATCATCCTGCCTCAGACATCCACATGCCATGGTTACAGGTGTCCTCCTGGGGCCTGAATGTTCTCAACTATACCAGGTGAGAGGAAGAGAAGAAATGTCTGAATGATGCAGGTCAGAGGGAAACAGTCCCCTCCACTCTGAGTACAAAGCACGACGCTGAAGAGTAGCTACAGCCAAAGACTCTGCACAACTCACACAATTCTTTGCTTTTAATCAGATACTAATTGCTTCTGTTATTATGTGTGAGCTTTTATTATTAGCTTTCTTGTTATTCTTTTTTTTATTAAGTAGAATCCATGGAAGTCTTTCAATTCATTCAAGAATAAAGAATCAAGATCAAATATTTTAGAAATTGTAGTCACACTGTATAATTTCTGAAAAGACAGCTTTATATCCAAATAATAACTTGCCTTTGACATAGTCTCTCACGATTCTGTGCTCACATTCACTGTATACATTGCGTCCTGCATAGGAAATTGTTTTATTGTTTGTATTAACATGAAAAAGGAAATTTAGATTTGAGTAGTCACTGGAGAGTTTTTAATTGTTTAATAGGGGTCAATACTAAATTGATCAGGATTCAGCCAGTTCCATTATGAAGGTGTATGAATAACTCTTGATTTGCTGGCTTTTCCCTATCTAGAGTATCTACCAGTGTCTTCAGTTGAATAACAGAAATTCTGCCATTTTTGTAGTCTTTATTATTCATATGTGACAAATTTATTTATTTTATATATCATAAAGATAATAAAAATTTATGACTTACAGATTTCAAAATATGAAACATTAGTAAATTCACTCAGTATATATTATTGAGAATCTACAGTATTGTAGGCACTGACCAGGAAATGAAGAGTTACTACATAAAACAAGCTTTTTAGTTTAATTTCAATTTAAATGAAAATTTAAAAAAATTATCCTAAGTGTAATATGTCTTCAGAAACTTTTTTCATTTGCTAACATTAAAAAGTGATTAGCAGGTTTGTTAAAAATGTAGCTATAGGGCTTTCATACTAATTGAAGACAGAAAGTAAATAGATGTTCGGTGATGATTTACTAATTCTATAGTAATATAGTGATTAATCCAACTGTCATTATCCCTGTTCTAGAAAACATTACAAACAGAGAACAAGACTTATGGAATTCAACTTTAAATTAAAATAACTAGTCACCAAACACTGATAATTAGAGCTAAGTTATTGAGGTCATAGTGAAACAGGAAGTGTACATGGAAAGCAACTACATGTACCAAAGTCCCAGGGCAGGGTTAGTATCAGATAGTTAAAGGAAATGACAAAACATCATGTAGCTAGTTGAGGTTCAGGCTGTAGGCTTGTCAGAGGGTTATTCCTTTAACAGAAGCATCTGTAGAATTCTAGAAAACTGCATGGTCAAAAACATACACACCAATGAAAAAATATCTGAACTCATATCAATGAACAAAATTTCTACTAAGTATTTGGCTAGAGAAATGTGAAGACTTATTCTAAATTGCCTCTGACTTCTGCTTTGTGAATTATGATTGGGATCTCTCCAATCTCTGTTCATTTTTTCTGTAGGTAGGTACCTGATTCATACTTAAAATGCAAAGTGAGACCCTAGGATACAGATTAAATACATATATCATTTATAACATGCTATCTACACTAAAGATTTTTAGTTATAGATAATAAGACAAGATAGTTATTGTGAGGAATGAAAGAAATAATAGGTTTCCTTTGTGTTTGCTTTAAAGTGACATCTCTAATATGAAGTATTAATTTTTCATTCTTGTGTGTGTATGTGTGTATATGTGATTCTAATATAAAATAATGGTATGGTGTGATCTGGTATTATATTAATTTGTTTTCTGTCACTGTTTTAAGATAACTGAGGTAAAAAAATAAATGAAAAATACTTCTTTTGGCTTAGATTTCTAGAGGTTCAAATTTCTCTTGTCCTTCTTGCTTTGGACCTTTTCTGTCATGGTGGGAGTAGGTGGTAGAGGAGGTCTGCTCACCTCATGGAAGCAAGAAAGAAGAAAGAGAGAGGAGCATGCCAGGATCCAAATTTCCACTTTGAAGTACTCTCTCAGGGACCAATTCCTCCAAATCAGCCCATGTCCTAATGGTCCCATCATGACAGTCAGGTTACCAGTCCTTTAATGATTGAGTATTTTTCAGATCCAAACTATTGCAGGCATGAACTTCCAATGCATCTTTTCTTGAATATTGGTGAAAGTCTCTAGTCAAATCCCTGTGACAGGATGGTCTGGGAAATAGGACAAGGTACTTAATCCTTTTCTTCAGTCTTCATGTGCCTCCACTTTATGCACAAATTATCCTATTTCCCAGACCATGCTGTCACAGGTTGGGCTGTCTGGAATATAGTGGAAGGCCAAGGTCAGTATGCAGGGAATTTGACAGGAATCACTCTAAAGGTGGACATTTGTGCAAGGGAGAGGATAAGCAGAATTTATTTGAGAGAATTCAAGCTCTGAGGCCATTGCTAAAAGTTTTCACTGATCACTTTTGGAAGGTCAGATGGACCAAGAGTGTCTTAAACTGGTGCTTACCTTCCTGAGGGGTGTTCGGGGAAATAAATGCAATCTTGTTCAAAATAGTTTCTCTAGAGGAGGCAGCCCCTGGAGTGACAACTCAGAGAATGCCTTCTGCATGAGTCTCAGCAGATGGGGAGACTTTAATTCTGAAGTAGAATCTGGGTAGTTCAGAGGCCATCTTGTACTGATTTGTCTGAACTATGGCTAATATAAAAGCTGGGTGAGAATTCTACAGTACTATGATATCTGTTCATAGTCTCTGAAGTTCACACCTCAAGCTGGAGTGTCAATATGAAGAAGAACCATAAGCTCTAGAAGTGCTGCTGCATAAAGGAGAGAGACACTTTCTTTGGACAATGCACATTCATATCACTTCTGAAAAATTTGCCCTTGAATCCTCCCTGAGCTGGTCTAGGACATTCCTTCTTTGTGGCAAGTTCCAGAAAGTTCTTTGACAAAAAGTATATTTTCTTTTGCATTTTAACTTCCCACCTGAGTGCTTCCTGCTGAATCCGACACTATACAGACCACATTTCTTCAAAACACTCTGTTATTTCAACTTGTTTTTGAGAAAAGCAGGCACTTTTTTGGCCTTTTTTTCCCTGGAATTTTGATGTTAAAACAATTTAAGCAATAATGGATATTAGGCTTATTTTATAATTATAGTGAAGAGTAAATATAAAAAGAATAAATTTATTTTTCTTTTCAAATTCTTGCTGGCAGTGTAAAAGTGTATTTTCTGAACATTGTGGGTCTATTAAAGGTCATTGGTCAGTTCATCAATTTTACAGTAAGAATATAAAAAAGTATTTTCTGAAACTTATAGCTATGCCTTACATCATCAGTTATTTAATCCAAGATCAATTGATACAAACTATTGGGGAATTGTATCTCAGGACTAATTATTTAAGTCATAGTTAGTGTGTTTCCAGGGTGATGGCTAAGGGCAAAGAGTTTAAAATATATGTCTACCATGTACAAGATGGGATAGGCAGTTAAATTTGAATTTCAGATAAAGTTTTTCTAGTGTACATCTAACACAATATTTGGAGTATAATATCAAATTAGACTTGTATATTTGATACTGAACTTAAAATCTAGAGCTTTAGTTTTGTTTGAAAAATCTGATAAGGCTGCCTCAAAATCATACAATTTCTTTCTATGGAACCTAACTTCTGTGTGCAATACTCTCTAAATCATATCTTATGCTATATTCATACAGTGCAGAGAAAGCAGGTCTGTAGCTGGCTTCCTGACTCATCTGTGAGTTTCATAGGCATATTGGAGTCTTCACAGTGGCCTTGACTTACTCATGCTATTTCTTCTGCTCTGATTTGATCCCCAATTCTCATTTCTGAACAATCTGCACATTTTGCATAGTGAGAGATTTTCCAAATTCCTCCTGGGAACTTGAACTTGGATTTCTGTCACTTATCTCACATGTTTTTCAGAATATATCACTCTTATCCCTAATGCAGCCATGTCTTCTACTTTTGCTTTGGTCAAATGCAAGAACTTTTAAGTCCACTTATAAGTTACACATATGTATGAATATACTTTTTCATCTGAAAATGTGGACTCAAATATTCTCTTCCTTGACAGCAAATTTGGTGTGGGTCCAAGGTCCCTGTTCTGTTTGACAAGTCTCCTGAACAATGTGGGTACATTCACATTACATTCTGTGATTTAGTATCTGTCTCAATTTCCAGCCCAGCATTAGCAACAGTTGTCTGTTTTATTTGTACTCCTCTCTGTTACTTCTATCATCAATATTTAAATAAAGTGGAGAGGCATGAAAATACTTTATATCATTGAATTTATTTCAGAATTAAGTAAAAACATAAGTTTAGAGTTTGTCTTAAACTAAATATAAATGTCAGTTGCTCTTGTGGGTATCATAGTTGGAAGCCCTAGGGAAACCAAAAATCGAAACCGCAAGGCAATCGTGGGAACTGCAGAGAGAATTTTGATTTTTGATTTAGCCATTGACTTTATATACTCCATAAAGCAGAGGATACATATGGCTTCTGTTGACTTTCTGATTAAATTTAAATGAAATACATGTTATAAATGAATATATAATAAGTCCAGTCTTACCTTCTACCTCCAACCTCTTCATTATTACATAGATCACTACTATTAAGTTTTAGGTACTTCTCACATTTTTCAAGAAAAGGACCTATCAAATTAAATAGCTAATTGCAGATGCAGTTGATAAATCACCTAAGGTGCGACTTAGTCATCAAATCACATTTTTCAAAAATTTTCTTAGTGATATGATTTCTGCACTGCAAAAACATTTCTATACTGCAAATTATTTGAAGTGCAAAATAAAAAGAAACATTTGCAAATATTTTCAACTGAAATATACATTTGAAAATGTTAAGATTATGATGTTAAATTATGAGAATGCACATAGATTTTTTTAAAGAATCCCTCACATACAGATAAGGGGTTATCTCTTCATGTTCGTGTATCTACACCTCGCCATCCATTGATCATCCTTCTGTTCATCTGCCCATCCGTATGTCCATCCAATCAATGTTTCATTACCTACAGTTTTTCTTACAATAGAGTGCTGGAAAGAAGAAAATCAAGAACTATTTTTGTGAATTCATAGGATAATTCTTTGCTATTGTGAAGCAATTTTGTAACTTTTTTCAGATGAGCCCATTTTCCTCATCTAAACTTGAAAAGACAGTCAACACTTATCAAATGAAGAGTGAGAGTGATTTTTAATGCATTATTATTATTATGCTTTTTTTCAATGCATAAAAAATGTTAGTCACCATTTATTAATTCACTCAATTAGCCATGAGTGAGTTTTTGACCATCAGCTTTGCAGCATTTACATATGTAAATAAGATGAGTTATTAAACGATGAGTAAGACATGATTCCTCCTATCAGTTGCCTTATAATCTAGGAAACATAGGCATGCAAAGAGAAAACTAAGGTGATAGGAAGTATCAACATTTGGATAGAGTTAGAAGAATGTCCAAGAGGGGTCAAGCAAGCCCATTTGAGGGAATCGGGCAGATTTCCAAGTGGAAAAAGTCCCAAATGAGAACTGGAGAACACTGTAAGACTTACTTGGGAAGAGTGGCAGTATTTTTTCTTAACTGAAATCTTTATTGATACATTACATATACACATCATGATTGCACTCCACAATGAGAATTTGTACCAGTATATGACACAACTTAATTCTATTTTTTCCCATAGCCCTACCCACCCTACCACCCCCACCCCCATGTGCATAAACTTTGTATCCTTTCTTTTTTGTTATGATCTCATTATTTTTCCCCCTGCACTCTATTTCTCTTTGAGTATTTTCTATTTTACAATATATAACATACAATTCTAGAACTCATTTACATCTTTATTTTCTCATACCAGAGAAAAGATGTGATATTTACCTATCTGTGACCTATTTATTTCACTTATGAGGATATCCTCAAGGTATGTCCATTTAAGCATAAATGATTCAAACTTATCATTTTTTATGGCAGAGTAATACTCCATTCTGTAGAAGAACCACAGCTTTTTTATCCAGTCTCCAGTTGATGGACACTTGGGTTGTTTCCAAGATGTAGCAATCACAAATTGTACTGCTATAAACATGGATGAACATATGTCACTGTGATATGAGTCTTTTAATTCTTTTGCATATAAACCTAGCAGAGCAATGGTTGGATCAAATGGGACCTCCAATCCTAGCTTTTTGAGGAATCTTTAAACTGATCTCTACAGGGGTTGTAAGAGTCTACAGTACCACCAACAGTAGAGAAAGTTTCCTTCTTCTCTGCAGTCTCGCCAGCATTTGTTGCTGGCTAATTCTGAAATGGCAGCCATTCTTTGTGGAGTGAGATAAGCAGTTTTTGAAGTTTGTTTGGAAAGGCATGGATGTCAGTTGCTTCTCTAATCACTTCCTGTTGGAGAGTTAAACAGTTTCTTCTAGTTCACTACTATAAATGCAGTGGTAATTTTTTTCATTATCTGTGCTCATTTCTAGATGAGAGGAGGATCTTAGATGTACAATTGCAAAATTAATGTCTTTGGTTGTTTTAAGGTTTGGGATAGCACTTGACAAATTACAACTTAAAATAACTGTTTGATTAACATTATAACTTTCAATAAATAAAAAAATCATATAATTCAAATACAGTAAAACATGAAATGCATCATAAGTCAAAATTCATAGGATGAAATTCATAAAATAAGTTAATCTTAAGAAAATCAAGACATTTTGATCAAACAAAATATACAAAAGAAAAGAAAGGCCAAACCAAATAAAGAAATGTCTAACACATCCTCCCTTCCCAGATCTAAATTGCTCCAAAGTTGACACTTTGTGTGGCATAATTTTTCCTCTGCATGCCTATTTCCACGCATCTATTCCAGAATGTTTTGGTTTTGAATGGGCCATGCCTGAGTTCACTGATATTTTTCATGAGCTGTTAAACATTTTTAAAAGATTCTTTTTAAAGGATACTTTGTGATTCTGAAATCCTTCAACATCTACATGTAAGTCATGAACTATTGGTGTCCAAAATAAATTTGTTAACTGATTCATATGTTTGCAAATTTATGGTCAGTGCACCATCCACTCAACTTCTTTCTCCCATGTGTAGTTTCTTATTTTAGGAACTTCCATTTTTCATGCTTTATTTTGACCAAGAACTTCTTCATGCACTGAATGGCTCAACAGAGAATAAGCCTGGCAAGTAGAGCAGTTAACACGATGAACTTTGATGACAGACAAAAGTTAGCTGCATCCACCATGTGCCCCTGGGAGGTTGTATAGCCTTGAGTAACTAAACCCTGCTGAAGATTATACATAATCTTGATACTCAACATGATTCATTAGGAGGAACTGATAGCCGTTGTACTAGCCCTTCATAAGGCCTTGTGCACAGACTGAGTGCTCAACAAGTACTAGCAGTCATTATTAATTGCCAGCCTTCTCAACTCACATTTGAATCTCTTTGCCTTCCTATCACTTCCCATTCCACATCAGGACAGTAATCCCCTGTGGTTAACATAATGAATATACTCATGGCTGCTACTGTATCTCACTTTCTTGAACAGCTGATCTGCATTTCTTCCTTTTTAAGTCTCTAAGATCTGTTTCCTTAAAGAATTAATTTTCTTCATGTCTTACAGAAAATGCAAAGCAATGCCCTATGAATTTCTTTACTTCTTCTAGTTTTAAGATATATCAAGTGGGAGATCTTCAGAAAATGTTTTTCATCATCTCATGGTTCATTATATATATATACATATATATACATTATATATACATACATGTATATACATATACATATATGTACATTATACATATATGTACATACATACATTATGTACATACATACATTATATATACATACATACATATACATATATATACGTATACATATATACATATACATATATTATTATAAAGTAAACATAGTAATTTTTATTTAGCCCCATTAACAAATAATTTCCAATTATGAAGGAAAATGTCTTATTTATTTATTTATTTATTTATTTTTGGAAAATGTCTTCTTAAGGTGGGTCTCTGAAGCAACTACAAAGATACACAGATTGACTTTTACCTTTACCACAAAATGTGGTTGGGCTCACTCTACAATAGAGATGAGCATCTCTATAATAGAGATGAGCACAATGCTTATTCCTTGTAAGGAATCAGTTTATTATCTTTGGTTTGTGATCATTACAGTCAGTTCTTATGCTGAGTCTAAGAAAAAGCGAGCTGGAAGCCAATCTTAGGATGATAACCATGTATGATTCTGAGAAGTGAGCAGACGTGTGAACGAAGGGGATGGTTTCACAGTTTGATTGTTTCGCCTGGTGACATGGAAGACAGCATCATGGTGGTTACCGTCAACACCACACCATCAAAACATCCAGCGAGGAGATTCTTTCAGAACCTCATCAGTTTTGTAAATGGACTCATCTTTCTTCCAGGATTGCAAGCTTCACAAACAGTGACAATGTTTATTTTCTTAAATGTCACATTCCCACCAGTCTCTAGCACGTAGAAGCAAAGCGGCTCAATAAATATTTATTGATAATATCAGTAAGACGAAATGAGGAATGCCATTTTTCTCTCCTTTCTCATTTAGGATAATGTTTTTTCCATAATAACCTACTTTCGTGAATAAATCCAGTTCTCTTTAGGCAGCTGATGTTCATTGCCACTTCGATCTTCATTACAGGGGCGGGCAAGGGCGAGTTCACAGCGGCTGGGTTGCTCTCCAGTTTCCAGCACCACGCAGCCTTCTCCCGGATCGTATTCTTCACACCACACATATTTCCTGCTCGGCTCCTTCTTCTCTGGTTGCACAGACACTTTAAAAATTCAAATCAGACCATTTTGTTCTCTCAGTCGAAACCAGTGCTTTCTCTTAAGAGCATTCACAATAATATAAACGTTGTGCAGTTTGGTTTCTAGCAAATCTCAAATTTGACATCATGTGTTCACCTACAAACACACTCTGTATTGCAGATACCTTGAACGGTTTCATCCTGCTCATTTCCTATGGTTTTCTGTCTGCCTCTGGAATGTAACTTGCTTAATTCTATTCATTCTTTTAAACTCAATTCAACTTGTTATTTTTAACTGTATTCGTATTTTTATTTGGAATATATGTATATTGTAGAAAAAAGCAAGTTATCCTGAAAATTATCTTGAGGGATTAAGATTTTCAGCAAAAACAAAAGGAACACATGTATGTAAATGAAATAATTGAAGTTAAAATGACAGGATTTTCAATTGGGATTAGAAATGGTGTAAATGCCTGACACATTTCCCTCCCAAAGTAATACTTTATGGTGATGAGGACATTTGAAAACAGTGACAACTTGAGAGCAATGAGATCATTACAACAGACAGGATGGGGGCAGCAGCCCTTGGGTTAAGAGGCTGCTTAGAGGCTGAGCTGGAATTCCTGCGTGCAGAGAAAATTACACATTTCACACTAGCTGGAACCCCAGGCCCTCACCCTGCACTCACACGGTACTACTTTTTCATAAAATGCCCCAAACTAAAATGTTTGTTGTGCAACCTAGTTTCACTCTGATTTACCCTTTGGCATAACTCTTCTTTTGTTGGGTTGTCCTGGATTAACCATTTGAATGGGGGACATCTGGCTAAAGGGGATTTGACTGGGGTTGGATTTATTGGAATAAACTTTTCTAGTTAAACATTCCTTACAAGAATACTGACATCACTGTTAACTATCCTGTTTTAGAAAGAACCCCCCAGGAAGAAGATTCAAGGTTGAGTTCATATGAAAATGAGAAAATGTTCAAGTCTCCATTACACCATGTTTGAGATTAGATAGAGTCAAAAACTTACTGTGAACATTCTTTCAAATGTTATAGCGTAATTTTGAGAGAAACTTAATAGTTCCCTCCAATTTGATAGCAAATCTTAATAAATCATTTCAGTGAAATGTTATAGCTAAAAAATGAATTTTAATCTGTTCAGTCCCCTATTTTGAAGATATAATAGTATTGTGAATGAAGAGATTTGGACAAAAATGAAAAACTATTTCTATAATTAAAATAAATTTTAATCTGTGCTGAATTTTTGATGTTTATATCAGGTTGAACTTAAGAATAATATAGTTTGTTGTGACTAATGTGACCTTCTACATAAATATTTATCCTTTAGGGACAGAGATTTAGCTCAGTGGTGCCACACCTGCCTAGCAAGTGCAAAGTCCTTAGTCTGATCCTTGGTACCAGAAAGCAAAAAAAAAAAAAAAATATCATCCCAATTACAGGATATATTTCATTGCTAAATATACATAGAATGTACTTCTTTTTATTACAGTTTTGAATGAATTCTTAATGAACATCTTTGTGTTTCATAATCAGCTTCTGCAAAATCTGGATCAACCTGCTAGCAGGTTAAAAACAAGAGCCGAACCAAGTAGTGCCTGAGTAAATGGCTGTGCTACAAAACAGTAAGCATTTGGACACTGAGTAACTTGTGCCAGAAGCCACTAGAGCCAGGCCAGAGGTGGACCAGTTGAGCAGCAAAGTGACTGACTGATTACAGCATCCTTTATCCTAAAGGTCATTAAAACACACACACACACACACACACACACACACACACACACGCACACACATACATACACGCACACACACACACACACACACACACACACACACGAGAGAGACACAAACACTCCACATTTTAGAAATTACATCAGTTCATTACTGTGAATATTTGAGAAGAACATACTTCTCCTGTAAAAAATACATTTCAGGGTAAATCATAGCCTTTACAATGAAGAAAATTCAAAGCAGAAAACTCCAGCCAAAATGGCAGAAAAAATCTGATAGGATGAAAAAAAATCACCAGTTTGCAAATATAATAAAATAACCTATTTGGTGACCATCATTCTATAGTAAAGAAAATGGCTGAATGTTGATGAGGAAGCTTGGAAGTAGGGGACAGTTGTAAATTCTTTGAGCCAGGATGCCTTCACTTTACCAAGTCACTGATGCTGTTGTTGTGTTTTAAAAGCCCACTTGAATAAGTTTTCATTTTCTTCAGTTGGTTCTTCTCTGTATAGTTTCTTATATATTGAAAACTATTCTCCTTAGTGTTTTTTTTTTCTCCTTAGTTTTTTGAGTCCATGAGAAGATTCTCATTTTCATAGTCTTTTGACCATTTCAATTCGCAAAGACAGATGAAAACCGGATTTTGATGTGTGTTTAAGTAAAAAAAAAATGTGGAGCTTGATTTTATATTTTTAAAAGATTGTTTATTTTAAAAAAATATTTTCAGTGCTGAGAAATAATGTACAAGCAGTCAAGTTTCAATTTTGTAAACACCACCATAATGTCCATCTTTTATTCTTACTGCCAAACAAATTTCTTTGAATCACACTTTATGGCTTGTAACCTGTCAACCACAATAAAGAAATAATATTATTCTTACTATCCTTTCCCTTAACACATAAAAAGAGAAAGAAATAAAAAATGGTCTTATTTTTAGCATGTCAGTACTTGTGAAAATAATAATTGTAGACACTTGTTAAATAACAGTTGTAGATACTGTTTATTTTTTCTATGCCTAGTTAGTTGGGTTAATTTATCTTCAGCATGTAAATTCATATATTAACAACTAGTTCAACTCTTTCAAGAAATGGTGATACTGCAGACTCCATAGAATTGCTGCAATGTGCCAGTGGAGAAAAAGTATGCTCTATGACATAAACTATACCCAATATAGATGGAAGCTATATTTACATTATTATTTTCTGGGTAGAACCAGCAACCATTTCCTGCTAGTGAAATTGCCTTTTACATTTTTTAATAGGTTTCATCAATCAAATTTTGTCAGATTATCTGACTGTTTTAAATGTTTACTGAAAATATAGATTTTGACCATGCACTGGACTTTTTGAGTTTGAACATCCCACTATAGGGAAGAATGTTTGGAATATGCATTTAATGAACACCTTGGGCCATTCCTGTTATCAATATGATTGTGATGAAGTACCAGTGTAAAGAAAATTTTCAGCAGCAAAGTTAACCAAAAGTATGGCTCAGCCATTGCTCTGATATAGACAAAGACAAGCAGAGTGTATGACATTGAACTTATTTCTATTTCTACATTCTGATCACTTTTTCTCTTAACAGTTGTATTTCTTAATTTGAGAAAAACTATTGATAGAAAATATAAGAAAAGGAATAAATAGGTCACAGATAGATACATATCACATCTTTTCTCTGGTATGAGAAAATGAAGATGTAAATGAGTCCTAGCATTGTATGTTATATATTGTGAAATAGAAAATGCTCAATGTAAAATAAGGTGAAAGGGGACAATGTTGAGATTGTAACAAAAAAGTAAGGAAACAAATTTTATATATATGGGGGGG